>MVGT01003956.1:118353-130090 GCA_002174775.1 Macleaya cordata | reverse complement strand
TCTTGGTTTACATTATATGGCTATACAGTTCAAGACATCATGTTCACTAAGTAGCCAGTAAACCCGGTAGCAGTTAATAAAGGAAGGTTCAAGGCTAAAACCCACCTATCTCGATACAGTAACTTTTTTTTATGTTCTCTCTCTTGTATTTGCTTCTTTAATCTTTTTTATTTCTCATTCATGTGGGGGATTGTTGGAAACTTGGCTTTGACCGAGTTTTTTTTGGATTAAATTAGTGGGACCCACTAATTTTTTGTATGAGTTATAATAGTTTCCGAGTGAATGAGAAAAACTATTTAATCCCGAAGAGTTCCATTTGGATTGAATTAGTATATTAGTGTCGTTTCTTATTTGAATAGGTGTCTTTTAGGTTCTTACACCTTTTGTCCTAATTTGTGTCTCTTCCTAAGAGTCGTGTCATCATCTATAAATAGATTTTTGTTCCAGTGTTTTGAAATATAAAAATATTCTAAGTGTGTACGTCTGTTTTCAAGAGAGAATAATTTAAGTGTGATTTGTGTGTTTCCTTCCTTAAAGTGCTTTATCGAAGGATTTTGATCGTTGTACCTGGGAGACTAATCGCCAATTGATTCCGTAAGCACCAGTAGCGGGACGAATATTGTCTTAAGGACATTGAATTTATTTCAAGCTTCGATCTTCTTTACCTTTTATTTTATTTATTTTTTATTGTTTGAGGTTTTACAGATTTAAGTTAGAGATTTTGATACAGTGGGAATAACAATTACAAGATTGGAGACCCACTACTCCTCTCACAAGACAGTGACGATGAAGTGGATTGCACATTCAGTAATAATACTCTGTTCCAGTACCAAAGAATGCTACGAACTCAGTTGCAGAGAAGGAGCACAACAATTCCCAGTACAATTAGTTTGGAAAAAATCGATACCTTCAAAAGTATCTTTTTTCTTTTGGTCGGCTACGCTAAATGCGATTCAGACGACAGATAACTTGAGGAGACGAGGTATGGTTTTAATTAATAGATGTTGGTTGTGCAAACAAAAGGAGGAATCAGTAGCCCATCTGCTTTTACATTGTGATACAGCAAGGGTAATTTGGCTATATATATCATCATATAAAGTTGAATAGGTAGCATCTAAAACGATTGAAGATCATTTTTTCTGGTGGAAGAAATGTTTTGGAAACAGTAAAACCAGAAAAATATGGGAATTAATTCCTTTTGCAGTATGCTGGGGATTATGGCTCGAGAGGAATGATAGGGTGTTTGAAGGAAAAGAAAATCAGTTTGAAGATATCATTCTCAATATCAAATCGATGTTATTTCTATGGAGTTCCATAGATGATGTGTTTAGGAATTTCCAATTTTATGATTTGGTTCATAGATGGGAGCTAGTTATCAATTTGTAATCCATTGTATTCTTTTTTTGTCCATTTTTACAATCAATAAAATTTTAGCCCTTTCTCAAAAAAAAAAAACACTTTAGAGATTGAATCTCTCCATTTGGACTTAAAGCCCATTTTTTAGAGGTCCTAATATCAACTCCTACGTTAATTCATGGTAGATGGTGGGTGCCTCACTGCCTCTTTTGTGCCCGCCCTTGTGACAATGTGAGGAAGCAATTAAGCAAAATCCATCAATAAGAACGTGGATGCCCAAATCGAAGCGCTGGGTGCGACAATTGACAAATCCCCTCTCTCGTTCAAACTCTATTGAAGTCTGGAAGAACTAAAAAGAACCTAACACAAAAACCTTTGCTTGAGATCATTTTGAGCAGAAGCCGAGTCTGTCATCTTCTCCATTTCATCTGGTAAGTATCCTACTGACGAACGTTTTAAGAGGGAGCAATTCTCCACTTTCTCTCTCTCTTAGGGTTTTCTGTTGATTTTTTTTTTTTTGTGGGTAAAGTTGTTGCCTTTTAGGTCACTACAGCATTTACAGAATGGCAGATGTTCCAGACTTGATGTCGTTGTGCATGGAGGCAATTATTACAGAAATCATCCATGGTAGGCTAACTCTGTTAATTATCATTCAAGGGAAGCTTCAATTAACTAACCAATCAACTAATTTTGTTGATATACTATTTTGCTCAGGTGACCGACAAGTTATACAAAACGTATTTGAACTCCCAGAAGACTTGTTTGATTGCTTGGTTATGCGTTTACCTCCATTGGGTTTGCACAAATTACAACAACAAATGTTAGTCTGATTGCTTTTTTTTTTAGATTTGTTTTTTTGTTAACTTTTTGAGATGTAATTATGCTTCAAATCATGTTTGTTAAACTGAATTTCAATTCTGGGAGTGATTAAAATAGAGGATCTTTAACTATTTTATTTGGTTGTAGAATTAGAATGCAAGAGAACTTGGGTTTCCTAAACAATTTGAGTTTAAATTAGTTTTTGGATGTGTTTGAACTATATAAGACATCTTTTTGCACCTGTATTTCAGAAGTAAGAAGTTATTAGGAGGGAAATAGGAGAATTGCGTCAGTAATGTCCGTATATATTTCTCATGCAAGTATGTCTGTAGCATATAACAAATGAGGGTTATGTATTGATGGATGGATAGTTAGGACCATACTTTTCTCTCTACATCTCACGTACTTTAAGTCTTTCATGGGGTTCTAGTCAGAACTAGAGTTTTTTAGCTGGGGTAACTTTTACTCGTACATTCCAGGTATACCCATCTTTGATTGGTTCTACATTTACGAGCAATATTTTGAGATTGACTTAGTGTGCACCACATCGGTAAGTAATTGTTGTCTAAAAATTTGGTTTTGATTTCTCTTTTTCAGTATCTTGGTATTTCTTTTTTTTTTTTATGTTCCATATCTCATGTTTAGTGCCATTTACTTCTTCTTTTATTTTTTTTCTCGTTTTTTGTTATTTATTTTGACTTTGTGAATAGGTCTGAACGTTTCTGTACTATTCAGGGCATTCAAATGATTTGTTTATTTATTGGTATTCAAATGAATTTTTAAAAGTTCAAACTGATTAAAAATGTCTCTGTTGATACTTCTAAATCCAATTTACATATTCTACTGGTTTGGAACGAATTATGGCGGAGCTTCTCAGTTACCACACCCTTACTCAGCTAATCGCCCGCATACTATGATAGGTTGCTGATGGGATTCAACTGTAGAAGCTCACACAACTGCTATGTGAATTCTTATATCTATTCGTGGGCTGTAATCATACTTCTGTTTTCAACAGGTCATTTAAGCATTTTGGTGAATCTACAATTGATGGCTTCAAGGATGGGAAGAAACGTGGAAGGTTTGGCATTGGTTGAATGTCTGACAATACTTATTAATGGACGATACTTTTATCACCCTCAAGAGTCAAATGCTTGATTTTCAGATATTGTGCCTTGAATACAGCATGGAAGTCAATTTATAAGTCTAGGTGGCCTGAGGGTGTCAGGCAAACCCAACCAATGGATCATTTGACAAAGCAAAGCATACCAAGATTTGAGCCAGCAAGGTTTAGTGGTGACTGGCAGCAGATGTACTGGGAAGCGCATTTACAGGAGTATGCTATTTTCAGATTTTCTTGATATTTCCATTCCAGGTCTGGGTCATGGTTAGCAATTCAGTGGACTTTTATGAATTGTACAAGTTATTGAGAAATTACTAGCCTGACCATCCCGTTGAAGAACTCTGTTTGATTGAAAACCTTCTAAATTCAATGATTCATTTATATATTTCTGCTAATTTATATATAAAAGAAGAAGATCATCAGCGCCAACTCTTGAGAAAAAAACCTTTTCTTTCATCACAATTTTCGAATGATAGAACCTGAACCATACTCAAAATTTTCACATACCATATTTTTGCTGTAGGCTGAATCGGTAGCTGTGGTCGGGGCCTGTTCTTCTCTTCTCCTTTTTTTCTTTTTCTTTTTCTTGTGTTAATGTTATTTTGAGTTACTATTGGAAACATTTTGTATTTTGATTTGAAAAAACAGTTGCTTAGACAAAGCAGCAGAGGCAGCACATCTTCCATCTTTTGATGGATGTATTGGTGAAATAACAATTCCGGGTAAAACTCTATCTTATTTGATGTTTCCTAGACTTTTAGCATGTTCTGATGTTCCTTGTATGATGTGTCCTTTGTACAACATTTTTATGCCAAAGTAACTAGGGTTCTATTCTTGATGTATTGGTGAAATAACAATTCCGGGTAAAATATCTTATTTGATGTTGTCTAGACTTTTAGCATGTTCTGATCTTCCATGTATGATGTGTCCTTTGTGCAACATTTTTATGCCAAAGTAACTAGGGTTCTAGTCTTATTTCTGGAAGATTCAATAAATGAATTTGATGATAAACAAAGAGACTAGCTATACTCTTCTATTTTTTTTATCTGGAACAAGACGAGTAATACTGATGGTCAAGTTGTTCTTGGCATGACCTCTCGATGACACTTTGGTAAAGTGAAGTTATGATGGAAGTGACAATGATTAGTTCAAACCATCTAAGCATAAAAAATCAGAACTCGTCTGTCTGTATTTTTATTTTAGTTTGTTTTTTTAAGGAAACTAATAAAGAAAAAAAATTAAGAAAAGAAAGAAATAATAACCAAGAAATTTTTTTATCTAACTTTGTAATTTAGCCTTCTTGCATACGTTCGTTTACCTTGTGTTAATAAAAAACTTTCCTTTCCTCATCTTTTCTTTTTTCTGCAGGCACCATTATGGAATCTATTGGTTATAAGAGGTGCCTATGTCATACAACTTGTGCCTACTCAAAGCTTTCTTACCATTGCCAACAATTTGGGTGCTATGCCAGGTGATTGCATCAATTTGCATATTATTTCATAGTTTCTATATAAAATAATATCAGAATGAGGGGAAATGTTATTTTATAGTTACCTGTACTATTATATCATTGGTTCTTACCAATTGATGAGTTAGTTAAAATTGTGTTTTATACTTTCATAACAATTTGTTCTTTTTCCCTCCTTCCAGATGCCTGAGACTTCAAAATGTGCTTTGTGTTGCAGAAACATGCGTAAGTACCACATTCTAGAAGTAAAGGGAAGTCTGTTTCAAACTATTTTAAGTTCATAGTGTGTTTTTAATATATTCTATGAACTGGTAGTTAGATATGTTTATGTTGTCTATTATGGATTCATTGCTGTTTTTTTTTTTTTTGGGTTCTTGCTCTTAGTGGAATGAAACATGAGTTAGAACGTTTGGGAATTTGGAGTAGAGAGCAACAATATGTGGTACTTGATATTTATTTTTTTATTTAATATATACTTGGATAAAAAGAATTAACAGTTCTGCTGATCATGTTTGTACAAACTTGGATTCAGGCACTGGAATAATTACTATTAGGTCCCACCTAAAGTGTATTCATGGTAGCAATAGATGGTGACAGGACGTCCTAGGGTCTTTATTGACCTCTTAGACATGTGAGCCTACACAGGGTTGTTCAGTAGTTCCTTAGGTGGACGACACTTAAATGTGTTCTCCCACATATAGTATTTACTATGATTTATTTCCTAGTCGGCTTTTCTATTTATAATTGGAACTTCATCTTCAGTTTTACTCGACTCAACTCGTTATATATTGCATTACAAGAGGTGACTTGGTCACCTGTGGTTATTGTAATAATTTATTGGAGCTACTATGACATAATTTGTTAATGCATTCTTTCTGATTTTATTTCTCATAGTCTTTCCATTCATCCATTTCAACAACCTCATTCTGCCTATGATCATGCCCTCAATTATCTGGGTAATTTCAGGACTAAAGGGCTGCTCACATGTGTATGACTATGATAACATTAACATAGGGAATGAGGATTGAAAATTTGAAATACATTTCATTATGACTCTGGAATTGCATCTTTTGTAGGACCTTCAAGGATTTGGTTTCTTTGTCTGCTAGATAGTTTCACACAGGACCTGTTTTTTTTTTTTTGGCAGGGTTTTCCTTTTTAGAATATTTGTTATTACAAATTTGGCAAACATGCCTATGACTTTGAACTGATGTTGTTTTGGATTTCATTTTCAGGAATATTAGATCGATACTCTCATATGCAGAATAATAGTTATTTCCATGTTATTGTTTTCTTGGGATTTCCATTTCCAGTTATTGTATCCATTGGGCTTAGATCATACATTGTGCAAGAGTGTGTTTATAGTTTCAATCTTTGAAGTAATTAGCAGTTTGATGTTTTCCACAGAAGTTCAGACTTTACTTTGTCATTTATAGAATATAATTTGCTCAATCACTGACAACTCTATTATTACAGCGCTTATTAAGGGACAGCAAGCTCCGATGCTTGATCCTACGGGGGATCAAATCCGAAGAGCATGTAAGGGTTACATACTTACATCTTTTCACGTGTATTTGCGCATATAGGCATTAAGTAACATGGACACCTGAAGCTTCGGTTTTACAAACCTTCAATTTTTTGCAGTAGGAAAAAACCAACATTTTCTTCTGCTCATATTTAAACTCTCTTTGACAAAATTTCATGAGATGAGTATATATATGAACTGGGACTTCATTTCAATCGTTATACTTCCACATCATATGAAGTGGTCAATAGATTATTTGTATTCATCTAAAAGTAAGTTAATGTTACAAACTGTTGGTGTAAAATATATGCAAAAAATTGATGAAGTTTGACTCTTTATTTCCAGTCATGATTCGTGAGTATGGTGTAAAATACAGGTCAATGGAACCTGCAAGTTTCTGAAACAGAACAGTGAGACATTGTCATCGCTTGAGTTCATATACTGCAAGCTATCATCAACTGCTATCAATGCAATTTCTAATTCTTTATACGTGAATGGTATTCAAACACATGGAATTCAGTACTTCTCAATCAAAGCATCAAGTATTCTGGAAAGCAATCCAGTTTCTTTGCCTCCGGGACTTTTAACTTTTCTTTCTTCAGGAAGGTAGTATTATTTTTCTCTTGTTGCAATTATTGCTTCATTAATTTGTGATAATCATCTTTCTTGTTTAAAAAAATCTCAAATTTAACTGTTAAGGTCCAAATATTTTTCCCGTCAAAAAACAGGATTTGTGTATTCAGGGGTTTTATGGTTTGATATATTTTTGATTTATATGAAAAGATCGATAATTGATGGTCAGAAAAAAAAAAAAAAAAGGTTCAGCGCATGTAAGTAAATGATTCAAACAGTGTATTGGTATAGATATTATATTAGAAGGGTGAAAGTAGAACTTAGTAGAAATTGTTAATCTATCCATTATCAAGCACTAGCATGGCCACCTGTCCATTCATTCACATTTTCTCTGAATAAAATCTGAACTGTAATTATTTGCTTCATTCAAGCCTGTTTTCTATGCGGCATCTTATTGTATTTTCATCATTAGTACTTCAGACTATTCATCTCTTGTTTTGAAACTAGTACTTTCTGGTGTCAGTTCCTTGTGTATGCTAAGCTTTTGTGAGAATCACCTGGGTCCAAGTTTTGCAAAGATGGTTTTTAATACCCTTATTGATGCTTCATCTGGTCTTTCTGTTCTCGACCTATCCGACAACAATGTGAGTTGTACCCCTCTACTTGATCATTATTTTATTTTGCAATAATAAAATCAGTAGGAAACATCATAGGTGATCCTTGCAGATTGCAGGCTGGCTTTCTAGTGCTAATGGGAGACTCTCAAGTTGCTTGCCGTCATCTTTAGGGACAAGCAAGTCCTTGTCGTCATTGCGTGTGCTCAATCTAAGGTATTAAACTCCTCACGTGCATGCTTTCACTATTCGGTTTATTTCTCTCTCTTGGTGGAGTGTCTCACTGTCAAGTGATATGATAATATGATATCGCTATAAATTTATCTTGATTCTTGACACAGTCCGAATAAATTATGCAGACAACCAGACCTATTATATTTTCTGCTGAAAATTCTGGTTCTCTCGGTTGTTCTGTTTGACATCAGGGCAAATAACTTGCGCAAAGACGATGCAAATGGCCTTAGATATGCTCTACTCCAAATGCCTAACTTGGAATCTTTGGATTTAAGTGAGAATCCTATTGATGATGATGGAGTTAGGTAAGTTGTTCCTGCACCTGTTTCACACATTTGTTAGGCCAAAGTTCTCAAAGATATTACTCAATTGTTTCAGGAATCTAATCCCCTATTTTGCCGAGGCTTCTGAAAGAGATTCTCCCTTGTCTGATGTGAAGATAGAGAATTGCAACCTCTCCTATGACGGTGTAGCTGATCTTCTAAGAAATCTCTCAACCTTGAAAAAACCATTGAATTCTCTATCTATTGCAGATAATGACCTTGGGAGGTACATATACTTTTTTGGCGTAAAATGAGATTTATGTTTGTTCAGTTTAAAGTTCATTTCACAGGCATTGATCTTGATTTTACTGTGGTCCAGGCAAGTAGCAGAACCGTTAGCAAAGTTTTTGGGTGCATCATGTATTAGAGTACTCAGTATTGAAGATATTGGGCTTGGTCCTTCTGGCTTCTTTAAACTACGTGAAGAAATACCAAAGGAGATGAAACTTGCTTACATCAACATAAGGTTGCTATTTAAAACCTAAAATCTAGTTTATTTCATGTCCCGGAAAAATATACCTAGACATCTGCATTTCATTACTTGGATGTTCTCTGAGTCTGGGAAACTAATTTGTTAATTCCTATTTAATAGCAAAAACCGTGGTGGAATTGAAGCTGCAAAGTTCATCGTGGAACTCATTTTAAGGGCTCCAGAACTTGTTGCAATCAACGCAGGATATAATTTTATGCCTTTGGAATCATTAGAAGCTATATGTTCTGCGCTTAGTCTTTCAAAAGGTACGTACACACAAATGTTCTACCTTCCAAATTCTACAATAGTGAAGATCTGCATTCTATTTGTTAACAACCACTTACTCTAAAAGCTCGCTATTAGAGGGAGATTTACCAAGGAATTGACACATACACTACTAAGATCCATATCATGGTAACGTTTCAAAAAAAAACAAACAAAAATGATACATATCATGGTCCTTGCCATGGTCCAAATTTTTGAATATTTTGGAATGTTCCAAGTGTCAATTACTTCAATTTCTGGTACATTCAACATTAGTAAATGAAAACAAGACATTTCTGGAATTAATAGTACTTGTTATTTGTTCAGGTAGATTAGAGCAACTGGACTTAACAGGGAATACTAGGTGTTACCAACCAGCTCACACTTCTATGCTTACCGAGTTTCAGTTTCGTGGGAGACCTATTATGATTCTTCCATCGTGTCCTGTCACGGAAGCTCCTTACGACGACGATCCCTAGAGAATGTAATCATCAAATATGTTATCTGGCCAAGGCAGGCCCAATTCTTTTAAACGCAGAGTAAATGAAGTCAGGGAGTTGAACTGTTCAGATCGAACTTGAGGAAAAGCTATCAATCTGCCTACTCCAAATTGACTTAAAACATATACCCAAAGCAGAATCAGCTGTGTTTATGAATTGCAGTTTCTTACATATTATCTAACATTTTCTTTTTCTTTTTCGGATTACTTCTATTCTTCAATTTTATTTTATTTTTTTGTTGTGTGATCGAATCTGGTGATTTGTAGTAGATAATGTCAGTCTTTCTTTTAATATGTGAAACTGATGTGTATGATTCACCTATTGAATAAATATATTTTATCTTTGATAAAAGTTGGAGCCAAATATTAAGAAGGTAGGACCCCAATCTTCTCTATTTAAACTACCTTTACAAGTGTGTGGCCCACATGGAGATGAGGCAAGGGCCGAACATGAGAAGATATATAATCGCCACAAAACATATCGACTCACTTTGTGGATTTTCGGCTCCAACAAATTCACCTTCATAGCCAATACATATATGAAACTCCTCAAAAACTGTGGTTTTGGCTATTACTTACTGTCGCTAATACACTCTTAGTTTTATTTCATTCTTTGTGAATATATCTCTAAACGGTACATCATCCAAGTCCACTATATATATATATATATGTTTTTCCTCTCTTTCTTTCTTTTTTCTCCTTTCATATGCACGCTTTTTTTCTTTTTGTCTTTGTAACGATTACAAAGGTACATGGGGTATTGCTGCATTGGACTAGAATACATAGTCATCAATGCCTATTAATATAGCTAATCAGTGTTGGCATCACTGATCCAGTTTGCTATTCATATCTATCTTGAGCTATACATTCTTTTATTAAGAGAAAAAGAAACAAAGAAAAGAAATTTATCCTTAAGGCTATGTTTGATAGCAAAGAAGTATGTTCTTCAGAAATATGGTCATTTTCACCAGTTTCGCGGAATTATATTTCTTGGGGTGCCAAAAAGCCTATTCCATAGAATTGCATTAACTATTAGCCATGCTTGTAACTGAGTGGGCCTCTAATTCTATTAGAATTAAAAATGTAAACAAACAGCAGAATTTGTGTTGTTTTCCCAAGAACGAGAAAGAGCCCCGTATACAAAATCATTTACAAACAATCCCGTTTAAGAATATCTCGAAATTAATGATAAATTTCTTTATATTTTATATATTAATTAATATTAGTAGGTATAATCTTTTTTTGCCTTCATTCATCTCACGTTTGTCTCATTCAATTAGTATAAAAATATCTCGATATTAATGATAAAGTTCTTAATTAATTTTTTATTACACAAATTTTTATAATCAGTAGGTTTAATTTTTTTTTAATTTTTTTTTTTTGCCTTCATTCATATCTGTTTGTCTCATTCCATCCCTAAACAAAAATTAATTACAATCATATTTGTTCATTAAGCTAAGTGACAGAGCACATACATAATAAAGATAGGTTTTCTTTTTTCTTTTCTAATTTTTTTTTTCCCTATGTAATTTGTCCTGACTCTTAACAATCTTTTCTTAGCTTGTAAACTAAGCCTCCCCTATCAAATCATGAAATTTTGTCCATATCAATGTATTATATGTACCTTATCTCAATTAATCACCATTTATATTACTTAGAAAAATAAGATAAATCCAAAGGAAAAAAAAAACTACATCAATTTAATAGCTTAAATTTAATGAGAGATTGATCTAAAATAGTTTGATGATGATTCCTAAATATACGGTTGGCAGTTAATTTTTATTTTATTTTATTTTATTTTATTTTTGTTGGTTAGGCAATAAGGTTAATACCTAGAAGCAAGACCCTCACTCGAGTTGGAACTGGCATTGGTGCTGGTGGTAGCTCAGGGATTACTAGATTTTTATTTCGTTGTACTTTCAAATATGGAATAAACTTACCTTACGTGATATTAGACTTGTAGGGGGTAGTCAATTAAGACTTCTACAGACTTTCACAGACTCTTGAATATGACAGACTTCGAAGGATTCTAGCAAAGTCCATGGACTTCTACGGAGTCCTGCAAAGGCCACGGACTTGTACTGTAAAGTCTACAGACTTCTACAGACTTTTGTGGACTTGTAATGATAGAGTCCACGGACTTCTACAGACTTGTGTGGACTTGATAAATCAATATAATTTTTAATTATTGATATTTATTATTTTGATGACTATATTAATACTGATAATTCTAATATTAAATAAAAAATATTATTAGTAGTCCCAACAATATTTTTGAAAGAGGTAGAATTGCCTTTTCTTTTCTTTTCTTTTTTTTCTCTACTTGTGGTTAATACTTTATTATAGTTTTTGTGCCAAAGCAAAAGGAAATATTAACTAATTTGATTATGATTATAAGTTATTAAATTATTTTTATTTATTATTAATTATAATTATTCATAAGTATTTTTATTATTATTTTATAATTAAT
>MVGT01003956.1:93004-118139 GCA_002174775.1 Macleaya cordata | reverse complement strand
ATAATTAATAATTATTTATTATAGTAGAGAGATGAGAGAGAAAGTCCATGTAAATCTCACCTATATTGGTTGGACTTGGCTAGGCCTGTCAATTGGGTTGGGCTGGCCCGAAGCCCGCTCGTTTGGCCCAATGATTTTTGGGTTGAGCCTTATTTGAGAATGAGCCAGGCCGAATTTGAACAAAAAATAAGGCCCGAATTCAAGTTTTGGCCGAGCTTGGGCATTAAAGAGCTCGGCCCAATTTAGGCCCGACCCGAATACTAATTAACATATAGTTATAATTTTTAAATCCAATATATACATTATTTATTATTATTCTTTTTGAAACCATCAAATTATTTATTATTTTCCTTGAAACCCAACACAATTCATTCTTTTTTTTTTTTTAAACACAACATATTATTTATTATCTTTTTTGGAACTAAACAACCCATTACTCACTTAAAATAACTATGGTTGAATCTAGAATAAATGAGACACAACTATTTATACTCTCTTAAACAACTAAACCTCATACCCTAACCATTTGAAACCCTAAACTTCTACCATACAATTCACGACCATAATCAAGCTTCTTTGATCTATTTTCTTCAAGGATTTTAAGGTTGAGTATATCTTATATATTATTAAAAATAGAAATCTTGTATGCAAATAAGCATTATTAGGTTTAATTGCAATTATGAATTTACGATTCTTGATGTTCTTTTTATTAGAACCGTTTGATTATCAATTATTTTTAGATTTTTTGACTTGTACGTTGTAGTGTATATATTTTTTGAGCAAGCCTGAATTCAGCCCAAAGCCCGAAATTTTATATGGGCTGAGTTTGGTCAAGAATATTTAATTTTACCTCGGGCCGAGCTTGGGCTTGAGAATGACAAATATATTTCGGGCCAAGCTTGAACACCCCTAAGCCTGGCTCATTTAGCCCGATTGACAGGCCTGGACTTGGCTAACCCAAATTTTCTTCATAAATCTTCAAAAAAGTCCATGGAAGTCCATTACCTTACAAATCCACCATTTTAAAGTCCACAACCACCCACATGGAACTTCTATAGACTTCAGTAAAGTCCACAACCACCAAAATGAGACTTCTGTAGACTTTGATAAAGTTCATAACTACCAATATGAGACTTCTATGGACTTCATCAAAGTCCACAATCACACACTCCCTAATTTTATAAGTCTATGAGAGTCTATCCAAATCCCAATTGACTACCCTCTTAGTAATTTTCTCCACTATAAGGTAAATAACTACCTATATTTATTCTAGAAGTGGATCACACGATTTATTAGTCAAGTCTTTGATGCAAAGTTTATACATGAAAAAGTCGATAACGAAGTTTCTTGTACAAAGTCCCACACCCACATGAAACTCTAGCTTCTTTTTTTTTAGCCCAAGTGCCCTACTGATCTAATGATTGTACAACCCAACCTTCTAGCCAAAAGCCGATCTTTCGACTCTGAATCATCACCATTGTCCATAGAATTCGATGGCATAGACTTGAATAAAAATGGTAGATGGGGGGAGCTATAGTGATGGGTTCATGAAAGACCCAAAAAATTAAAAACGAAAAAGTTGAATTGATCTATTTATTTTAGGTCGATGTGAATGTCCATATAATTATCATTTCTCGTCCAAAGTAAATTTGTGGGATCTGTTCAAATTATGGGATTAATAAAAATTCGCAAAAATCGTGAATATTGGTTCTATCGAAATCTACATAACCTTTTCTCCGTCTTTATGGAAGTGTTGATAAAAAAACTGCATCTATAGGTTTCAGAGTCGGACCCATGTTATTCTTGCATTGGTAAATTGGATCCGCATGAAGATGACCTAAAGATTATTTTTATAAAATCATTCTAAAAAAAATCACGTTGTTCTGAAACTTCTAACTAATCTTATTGAAGTTAAAATTTTAAGCATTTAAATCATTCATTTTATCGTCGATTTTCAATCAACTTTTAACAAGTTTTAAAACAATGTAATTTTAGATAATCTACATAATAAGTTGATAGCTTTTGAATTATCTCTATATACTCATAAGTTAGTGCAAGTAGAGTATAAAAATATTGTGACGAGCGAAAACTGAGGCTTTTAAGCTTGAAGTGAAAACTACAATAATGCTATGTCAATCGAAACGGTTAACATAAAATTAACCTAATGTAAATGCAGTAGTGGATAGTTGATTCACAAAGATCTTCGTCACCTTTGATTTTGCAGATGGATAGAATTGAATTGCATTAAAATAAATAGTTATAAATGTACAAAAAGTTTTATGACAGAGGAATCATTTATTGGCATCCCAACTAAATTAGCACTCTTGTAGAAAAAAATATCATATGTAGATTGACATGATAATAAACATACTAAAAAAATAAAGAGTCCCAATTGAAAATACAGTCATGAATAAAAATAAATAATTTATAAAAAAAAACATATGATATCCAAGCTAGCTTTTCATGTGTAGCTCTTGTAAGAACTTTAATCATGGATCTAGGCATGCTAATTTACTGAATAAATAAATAGTAGAGTTGATCGTCGTACCTGATTTAATCGCGGAAGTCCAATGGAGGTTTTAACCAGAGAAGAACCTACAACCCTTATGCCTTTAGCAGATGATGGGGCTCAGATTGCATGAGGCTAAGAGTTGACCTCCTCTCTATTTATAAACTGTAACCCTAGATTTTCCTAACCCATCAAGGAAACTAGAGTTTTAGAGAATCTACACTTACCAAATATATTAGGATTACCACCCAACCAAGAAACCTTAATTCCTTAAACACTTAGTCCCTTCTATTCACACATGTGGGACCACAATATTTCTAATTAATACATAATGGCAATTTTCCATACTGATTAGGGAAATATATGGTGTACTATGGGCCGCAATCTTACAGCTCTAACAAGTCGAGGTCCAAATAATTGAGTGGTCCGATTGCCCAAATGAATATTATTATTAAATTTTTTATATCTTAAGAAATAAAAAGATAGCCTCTGTTAACATATCACGTGGAATATTTAAAGAGGATTTTGCATTAAACTCTCATGCAAGCAATAATATTTTATAAATAGAATTTATTAAGATGGGAGCTACACAAATAAAAAAAACAAAATTTTACATAAAATATGATTATATTAGAACCAATGTCAGATTAAGAGATTTGATGTTTAATTATCAGAGTAATACTATTTCAACCGACATAGGGGCGGAGTCACCTTAAGACCTGAGGGCGGAGTCACCTTAAGACCTGAGGGGCCCTAGCACCCAATCTCAAGGTACTCCCTTTAATTTTTTTGTACTATTATATATAAAATTTAATTAATTCTATGTATTGGCTCCTACTCAAATTTTTTTTTTTTAACATTTTGGCCTCTACAACTACAAAATTCTTGCTCCGCCTTAGACCGACAACAGTGCTTGATTTACTGGCCAACTGATGTGGTCCCAATTTTCATAAACGATAAACGTACTTCTAAAATTACTTTAATTTGAGAAGATCGAATAGATCCTACTAAGCTGCATCAATCGGATCATGAAAAGAATAAACAGTAAGTATAAAGAATATTTTTCTTAATTATCCTCATAAACAACCCTGATTAGTCCACCTGCATTGCAATTTCAACCATGTCATGAACACAAGAGGTTACACCAACCAAGTAAAATGCTTGGGGTATATTTAAATCAAGTTTAACACAGACAAATTAAAGTAGACAACAAACTTTTTCCTTCAATTTTTTTCTTTTTCCTCAGCTTTATAAGTCCAAAAGAGTTGGTGTCTTGGCTTAGTCATGAACCTTTAGATAGATATCCATATTTTCTCTCTCTTAGATAAAGTCCAATCTTTAAGCATCCTTCCCACAAAAGCAACCCCTTCTCTACCTCTACCCTATAACTTCAATCTGAAAACAATACAAAACAAATTGATGATTAAGATTGCTAAGCTCATCCAAAATTGTTTTTGGTCTTCAAAAAACCATGAACATCAGTCATCATTTATGGGTCTACTTTGTAGATTACATTATTCTCATTAACCTAATCCATAAAATTATATGTTCTAATTGGGTTTTGTTTTCATTTTAATTATACATGTTGCTTGTTGACATATGAACTGACAAGTGGGTTGGGCCTTCTTATCCCGCCAATCAGATCCATAACTGTCAATGTGCAGGGCTTCCGTGTAGGATTTGGATTTAGATGGGTACCACTTAAGTACTCACGAGCGAGAGTAGAAGCGCTCCAAAACTGTAATTAAAAAATGTCTCAAGCTCTAAACCGAGACCACGCAGTTCAAGAGGATAAGTGGTAACATAAAAATGTGGAACCGAGTCCAAAGGGTAACACACAAACAAGAGCATCATCTCTTTACAACGGTTAAGGGTAACACATGAACGCAGAACTGAGCCTGGTTGTAACCCGATTGGATATTGCCGGCACAAGTTATATCCTACCCAGTTTATTTTTGCTCCTGAAAACTGATGAACTTAGTGTTTGGATACAAGGATACGCTGTTCAAAATCTGCATAAACAACCTCCCGTGATGAGTAGACACATGCAACTCTAAGAGTGTAGCATTTTTTTAAGGGAAACAAGAAGGAAAAGGCAGTCTGCTTTTAGATGACTCACAATGGGAGTTTTGATGTGAGTCAGACTCATCAGTCATCAGCAGGAGGACATCACAATTCACAGGCCCAGCAAGCAGTGGTTCTGCCGTTCTGGTACCTCCCCAGTAAATTAACTATTAGACCAGTGGCAATTACTCAAAACCAAGATTTCTTTACAACTCATAGTCACATAGTAAAGTAGTGTGTACCGGAAAAGTTATATTCCCGGACATGTTTTTTACATTTCCTCCGGGCACATTTTAATACTTTACATGTCAAATGAGGTAAGAAGAATTTGTTTGACCTAAAAGTGTCAAAAAAGCCCCTGATTGTATTTTATGTCTCTCAGGTCTCCGGTATGTAAAAATGTGTCAGTCCCATAAGAGAAAAGGGAAATTATTTTTCCACCTTTTCATTTTTCTGAACACCCACTTTGTTTACATATGTCTGTATGATCCAATGACTAATTTTTTTTGTGAGAAAGATTTCGTGATCACCGTAGAATCGTTTTGTGAAAACTAAATTGTTCTAAAACTTTTAGCCTCGTAAAAAATATATAGAAATTTTTTACTTTTTGAACTATTTACTTTACTATCAAATTCCAACCAAATTTTATTGGAGTTAATTTTTTTTTAGACCAATGGTTAGTTGGTAAAGTCTATTAATATTTATAGCACATACTTGGGCTCAAAATTTGCTTGCATCGGTCGATTTATTCATAAAAATGTCTGAAGGAGTGTCCACAATCCTAGAGCGTATGACCATTCTCTATTGTCATTGGTTGATCTTTTAGTGCTTACAAGTTAGTAATTTTTATGATTTTTAGTTTTGTTCGTGGCTCATTTTTTACGTTGTTGGTTGAAGATGATGTTTATCTAGGTTGTTAATGGCGTCTTATTGCACTTTGAAATTAGGCCCACCATAAATTTGTGAGAATAACCTCTATATTCAAAAGATCATCTTCAAGATTCAGTCATTGGATCATCTCCGCATGAGCCATATACGAGTGTCAATGTGCTAAAATAAAAGGGGCGAGTAGAGGAAAGTAGTTTGGGTGGAAGTAGAGTTTCCCATGGTAAAAAGTGAAAAACACTGGACCGTTTAAGTGGCATAATTACGTAAATTACTAACAAATCACTGGTTCATCTTCTAACTACCACAACCAGATAGGTATATCATCGCCTCCGTCAATCTAGCAATGTTTCGACCACCTTAACACTTCCCACTCACACTTCACTCTCTCTCTCTCTTCTCTCTCTCTCTCCTCAACTTCTCTCCTTCTTCGTTCATCTCATCAAAAACTCCCGCGAAAGTTAACCTTCCTCTAGATTTAGCGACTCAAATCCGTTAAATCTAGGGCAGATCTGAACATCTCTCTACCAGATCCGTTGAAACCCTAACCCTAAAAGGCCTCACCAATGGAGGAGGCACTGGAAATGGCGCGATCGAAGGACACTAAGGAGAGAATGGCGGGAGTTGAACGCCTCCATCAACTTCTAGAAGCTTCTAGAAAGAGCATGTCGTCGGCGGAAGTCACTTCCCTTGTCGACTGTTGTCTGGATCTCTTAAAAGACAACAATTTTAGGGTTTCTCAGGGTGCTTTACAAGCTTTAGCTTTTGCTGCTGTTCTTTCTGGTGAGCATTTGAAGTTGCATTTCAATTCACTTGTTCCGGCTGTCGTTGAGAGGTTAGGTGATGGAAAGCAACCTGTTCGTGATGCCGCTCGTCGGCTTTTACTGACTCTCATGGAGGTAATTTTGATTCTGATTTTTGTTCAATTTTTAGTTATTTTATTGATCTCTTTATAATTTGATTGTTTATTTCGAGAGAATTCAAATTTTAAGTGAAACCAATAAATTGGATTGGATGATATTCTTTTCACTTTTGATCCATTCTCGCAAATTGATTTTTGATTTTTTATTTACAGTGCTGATTTATTTATTCTCTTTAACCTTTTAACTTCTTGCAATCCTAATAAAATCAACCCTGGATTTGCACATTTGTCTTTGATGGATCGTGGAATATCATGTTTTAATTCAATTTATCTGGTTGTGTAGTGAGCTGCTTTACATATATATTTTTATTTTGGTCATATTCAGAAAGGCTTTCTGGGGTGCCACTCCAAGCTTCTTAACTGGAGTGCAATTTTGTTTATCCTTGTTGTGTGGAGAGTTGACACGGCTAATCCAATCTTCATGTTTGACACAGTAAACCCTCTGGATTAGCCACGTCGACGTTGCCCTTTCTTAATATCATGCTTATAGGCTATAGCTAATCATCTGTTGTACTTCTCTCGTGTGATTTTCAGCATTAAACCTTTGGAATTATTTTTTTTTGAAGTTGATTACAAATAGAAATTAGCACGCCCCGTGCTTCCATGTGGTGTGTGTTGTTAGGCTGAAACTTGCCATGGGGAGAAATTCTGTAGGCAGTTTCTTATTTACCACGTTAAGAGACAGTTTACTGTGTTTTCCTTCCCCTTGTATTCTTTAGGCTCTTGCCTTCTTTTTAATAAATTATTTTACGGTATGCCATAAAACAAAAGTTGCAACTTTAAGAGAATTGACTTTCTTAGGAAGTGGTCTGGATTGGCGTTCGAGAAACCCTATTCCCTTAAAGTTAAATAATCTCCCCTCTTGTGTTTGATCTTCCTTAACTGGGAATGTTGGTATGGTGTTATTATCGCTGGTAAATAAAGAAAAGCAACATGTGACTCAGAGCAACATTGTTGAATAATGCAGGTTTCTTCACCAACAATCATTGTTGAAAGAGCTGGGTCTTATGCCTGGACACACAAAAGCTGGAGGGTTCGAGAAGAATTTGCACGGACTGTCACATCAGCGATCGGTCTTTTTGCATCTACTGAGCTTCCCCTTCAACGGGTTATACTTCCTCCGGTATGTCAACTGTGCATTTTGTCAAGTCCAGGAAATAACAAATTTGGTTCAGTAAATAGTGAACATGACTGGATATTTTTGCACTCCACGATTGAACTAAAATAATAATAATAATAATTTTTACTATTATAATGCGGTTCCTCATCGGCTCATTTTGACCCGACAGGAGCCATGACTCTCCCACTAAAGACTAAATGGGGATGGATATTTCCACCCAACTTTCTATAAGTTCCACCCACCTTTTTCTTAAAATTCATTTACATGTTTTACGCACCCTATTCTTACACCTACCTGTGGAGCCCATGTGGAGATGATCTAAGGGCTGATTTTTTGCAAGGATGATCTTCTCCATGTGGGTCCCACTGGCTGATGTAAACAGTAGGTGTAGTGTTAATATAGAAAAAGTGGGGTGTTACTCTTCCAATGGGTGCCCATCTTTGGTAGAAACCCAAAAGGATCCAGTGTAGGAACAAGCCCAGGGTAAATAAGGAATGAATACATGCAACCCACGGGAACAGGGCTCCTAAGAGTAAAGAGTTTGATCATTTCATAGAACTAGATAATTAGTTAGAAAATCATCTTAGTTGCCCTGAGATCTATTCAGATTCTCTACCCTCTTCCTTACTCATCGCAAAATAAATAAAAATCCGACGTTGTTAATCCTGTTCCTTTCCATGCTTTTGGGTAAAAAAAGTCATTAATTATGTTATAATGTTATATATTATTCACTATTGGGAGTGAAATTGCATATGCCTCAAACCTGGTTAATGTTGTTTCTGTGTTTGTACCATCAGATTTTGCAGATGTTGAATGACTCAAATCATGGCGTAAGGGAAGCAGCTGTATTGTGTATTGAGGTTAGTGATTAAAAGAAATGTTTTTTTAAGAACTAGATTAATGGAATTGCTATCTATGTAAAATGGTGCTTTTGATTTGTTTATTTATTTGAGGAAATGTACATTTGGTCACATTACCCAATGAAATAACGTATGTCATAGAATTTGTTTAGGACTTTGTTTGGTTTATTATTCTCATCTATCTCTAATATCATTAATTTGTCCTACTTCTCTGTTTTTACATTTTATGGTGGTTCTGCACTGCAGTATCTAAAAACACTTCAGTTCATATGTTTTTGAATGATTGTTTTCATTAACTTCTTGATTGGCGATGTCTAAAACTACACATGGTTATTAGGCCCCCACCACAATGAATCAAGGGCTGATTCTCTTGAAGATGATCTCTTCATCATGGAGATCTCTACAAATACCACCCATGACCCAACTATATTTCTAACTCCACTGCCAAAATTGGATTGCAAGTTACTCAATTCTAGGTTGTCCATTACACAAAATTTTTTTTTTTTCTGGATTCATAAATACTATTTTCTGGAAGTTTTAATGAATGATTGCATGGTTTTGTTGATACTCTTCTAGGTCTTAATAATTGGGAGTAGTCCTGCGCTCGGTTCTCTCTATCTTAGGGATTCTCACACTCGTTAGTGCTTTAAGAGGGTTCATGGTTTCCCTACTGTTAATTTTTTATTTTAAGGTAGTGGCTGTTGGATTAATTTTGGTTTCTTTCTCTCTTCAGGAGATGTATACGCAGGTTGGGCCTCAATTCCGCGAAGAATTGCAACGCTATCATCTTCCTACTTTTATGGTGATTGTCACTTTAGAATTTTCTCGATTCAATCTACTCTTCTTTTTTCGTTTTGTATTTCTTCATCTGATGGCTTTTATTCTTAGCTCTTGACCAATTTGGTGTAATTGTTCACCTATGCTATTTAATTCTAATTTAACTTGAAAAACGTTTTTGAGAAAAAATTAGGGATCATCTTTCCTAATGTTAATATTCATTCCTTCAAATTACCTCTGTGCAGGTTAAGGATATTAGTGCCAGGCTGGAGCGAATTGAACCGAAGACTCGCAGTTCAGATGGACGTGCAGGACATTTCACTTCTGGTGACATAAAGTCTGCAACTGTTAACCAGAAGAAGAGCAGTCCAAAGGCTAAGAGTTCAACGCGCGAAATATCTCTCTCTGGAGGTTAGTTTGTTTTTGAACTGAATACCTTTGAGATTCTATCTCTTCTGCTTAGTTCAATTTTGATGCATCTTTCTTTTTCTTTTTTTGCAATTTTTTTTTCCTTTCCTAATTGGTGGGGGTGGGGCTGTAAGTTAGTAATTGATGTAGGACGACAGATTTTTTGCTCTCTTACATGATCTGCATATGGAAACCAGGGTTTAGCTAATGGAGGTGGTCAAGTACTCAAGTAGGCTTTAAAGCTTACATTGTTAGGAAGGGCCATAATTGATCCCCGTCTGTGTGGTAGCCTCTTTGTTTTGGAGACATGGAATAAGTTCTTCTTGTTGTTCCAACAAACTTTAGAGGTGAGAAATATCTGTAATGTATAAGATTGGTGTTATTCCAATCGGACCTGGAATGATAACTTTTCGGTGGGCCCTGTAAGGCTGTAATGCGATTTTGAAGAGTCGTATGACCTGGTCCACCCATTTTTTGTGCCTCCAAACCACTTGGTCAGCCCCTTCTCTTATATTCTGATCTTCCATAACTTCCGTAGCTATAACCATGTATTTCATCATTAAAATACTGCATAAAACAACTTTGTACCTAATACCCCAATCTTCCCCATTATTCTATTATTTCATCTTCTCCAGTGACAATAGATCATAATGAACTGCATGTAGAACCTTCAAAATCACCTATCTGCAGCTATCTGATCTATGAATATATCTTATCAAGTATTCTGAACTATCCAAGATTTTAAGGGTTTAGGGGGTGGTTGGTTGCAGAGGTTGGGTTTTAGGCTAGTGTTATATTAGAGTATGGGGGAACATTTGCTGTGTGGTGGTTGCTTATCTCTCAAGTATATTTTAAAATATTTATTATCGAGTTACAATATTGTTTCTCTATGCTTTTAGATAAGCTTATAATTCTATAAGTTGTATATTGATTAAAAAAAAACAAGAATTTGTATAAGCAATATTCAGAATTTGAGGTGATTGCTTTACATAAAATATTTCAATAAAATAACATTTTTTGGAAAACTGTGTGCATGTGTCCAACATGTGAATTAGATGTGGCGTTTGACGTTCTAAGGAGTGTGTATGCTATGATCTTTGATGTATTTATGTAATTGATGTGTCTGAGCTTTTGAGGGTTTTATCGTGTCTTCTGGTTGTTTCGTTCTTGGTGTTTGCTGTTTTGATTCATGTGCACTTGCATCTTTTTTGTCATTTCATGTTTTTCACTTTTGTGGTGTTGTTCCATGTGAATATTCGTACTTGGAATTTTAATACTAGTTTATTTTACATGTTATCCTGAGAATGTTATTTTGGGAAATGCTTTTATTTCAGTTTGTGCTTAAATTTATGCATGAATATTCAAATATGTGACTCTAAATTGTTCATTCTTGAGGTTCCCTTCAATTTCTCTCTGTTAGTTGCAGGAGAAAGTGATGTGACGGAAAAACCTGTAGATCCTATTAAAGTGTACTCCGAGAAGGAACTAATCAGGGAATTTGAGAAGATTGCATCTACTCTTGTACCAGAGAAAGATTGGTCTGTCCGAATAGCTGCCATGCAAAGAGTTGAAGGCCTTGTCTTTGGAGGTTTGGTTTGACTTTAACTTTCTATTTCTGCTAGAACACAAAATACATGAACATGATTCTCTCCCTCTCCCTCTCCCTCGCAACCTCCGTATCTGTGTGTGTCGTTTTTCCTCTTAGCTTTTATTAGTTTTTTTTATTGTGATAAAGGAAATTTATTTGAATATAAGTAAACTCATTGGAGCATGTTGCAAAGTTGAAAACACTGAGCAAAGTTTGCCACATTAGTTCTAATTTTTTATTGCTTCTGCTTCTGCCTTTTTTTAGATAACTTTATTAACTTATTTCAGAACAAAACTGATATTTATGTTCTTTTGGTTCTGAATCTGATGTATTGTGCGAATATACTAGTAGATGCTAAGATCTTTTCTTCAAGATATATCGATGATCACATTATTTTCTTTGTCAAATCAGGTGCCGCTGATTACCCATGTTTCCCTGCACTCTTGAAGCAACTTGTTCCACCATTAAGCACGCAACTGTCTGATCGGCGCTCGAGCATAGTAAAGCAGGTATTTGTCACTTGTTTTGCTGTCAATGATATTTATTTATGTTTGAACTTGCTGAAAGTATCTTTGAAACTTATTTACGATTGTTGGGTTCACATATACTAGACCTGGTGTGGTGAACATATTCAATGATATTGTATTTTGGCCATGTCTGATTAAAAAATAAGTGTACTTTGGCATGTGCTTTTGTTATCCAAACCCCCTTGGCCCATTTTCTAAATATTGCACTTAAGGTTGTGGTTGTTTATTTCAATATTCTTTTTTTTTATAAAGATTTCTATATTATTAATGTAGCTTGTCCGCTAAAAAAGAAAATGTCAAGCTGCTTTTTTACTTCTGATGCCAATGGGATATAATTTCTTATTTAATTTGTTGTCTGGGTCACTATGTTGTGGGAGGATGATGCAAGTCAAAGTAGCTGGCCTTTGAATTTAAGTGGTTGATGTTAAAGATCATGAGGAAACTGACATTGGTATTACAAGATGTGCATAGAAAACAAATTAGCCTCAGGACTGTCAACTTTTGGGTAGCATATTTTTCTCCATTTACTGATTGAGGTTTTGGTCTCATTGAATTTTTTTTTTTCCCTGAGATTGACGTTAGCTTGTCTCCTGTTTTTCGCAAGAATGGGTCTTTAGAATTTCAGAATCATATTCAAGTCTAATCTAGATCGGTCAGTTGATTTTGGTTATTGGTAAAATTGGATTAGCTTCTTTTAGATGAACAGATGGGATTAGTTCATTGGACAAATCATATTTTAGGTTTTATTTCTTACCAATGTTATCATTAGTTGTGTGGAAGCATTTTAATCTCAAAGGGGGTCTTTCTGTGGTTACTTTTGGGTGGTTGTTGAAACCATTGTCATCATTTTGTTTCTTCCTTGTTTTTCCTTAAACTTGGACGGTTGTAGAAGTTCCTCGCCATATAATTCTTTTTTTTTTTTCCCTGTAAGCAGGGAATTGTTCAAATTTCTTCCCTGCTTTGTATACCTAATATGGAAGCTGGCAGAGTTAAATGGTGTTTTGGACCATACTTCGTCCTTCTTTTGGTTGCATTATTTGGCTTGATCTAGCAAAATAGCATTGTTTTTGACTAATTATCTATGTGAAATGTAATTTGTTTTGTATTGTATTTTCTAGTTCTCTTTTCCAGTCCTCGACACCTTTCTGATAATGATGATTGATGAATCAAGACCTAATGATTTTTGTGAGTGATTGACTGGTAATGAGTGGGGATCCCTAGTGTTTTTGGACCCGCTTGATATGCGACGGTTCTTGCAGCTTATTTGTAGGCCCTGTGGGTTCTGGGCTTAGTTTTAAGGCATATTAGCTAATGGGCCATGCGCTGCTTACATTTCAAACACTAAAAGCTTATTTCCAACTAAGTTTTAATTCCAGGTTTTGTTACATCTGTGGTTGGCTCGCCTTGAGCTTATTAGCTACATATACTCTGGCTGGGCTTGGTTAGAACATGGCTGATCCAGAACCCACCCAAAGATCCTACTTATAAATTCCTGGAAAATACTTATTCTGAAAATTTTCTGTATGTCAATTTATACTCTTAGAGAGTTACTAGTATTTGTTTATTAAGTGTTTTCAAACTATGAAGTTTAGGTTTATTATTTCAGTAAGGCCAAGTGTAGCAGCAAGACTTGATTATATGTGTATATATAACCAGTAAGTGTCCTGAATCATAAATCAGGAAATTGCATTATGTTGTCTATTTGTTGGATTTGGTGTTTTTATCTTGACATTTGGTTGTGCTGTTGGATTGGCATTTATCTTGACGAAAATGTAGTTATAATTTGGTGCTTGCTAATTGGGTTTCCTTCTCTAGGCTTGCCATCTGTTAAGTTTGTTATCTAAGGAGCTTCTTGGGGATTTTGAGTCTTGCGCTGAGATGTTCATTCCAGTAAGTTCGTCTTCATTTTTGCGTAATGGTGGTGCCTTAATATCTTTTGGATTTTGCTGATTTTGTGGTCATAATGTTTCAGGTCCTTTTCAAGCTTGTTGTGATAACTGTACTTGTAATTGCCGAGTCCGCGGATAACTGCATAAAAACAGTAATCAAGATTATACTCTCTCTCCCCCTCTCCCTTGGTTGGTTTTTTTTGTATTCTTTTTTAATGTATCTTATGGGATCTTCAGATGTTGCGTAACTGCAAAGTAGCACGTGTACTTCCTCGAATAGCTGATTGTGCAAAGAATGACCGCAATGCTGTCCTCCGTGCCAGGTGAGACCTTTCCCTCATGTTTAGATTATAGCATTAGCTTGTTATTTATTCAATTAAATACTGAATATCCTCCTTTATATTTTATTGTGTTTTTCAGGTGTTGTGAGTATGCACTTCTGATACTAGAGTATTGGGCTGATGAACCAGAAATACAACGATCAGCTGATCTTTATGAAGAACTTATAAGGTGTTGTGTGGCAGATGCAATGAGTGAGGTATAACTTTGGTGGTTGGTCAGTTGTAATTGGTTTATCCATAAGGAAAAGCTCTTGTTTCCCCCAATCATTTTGGATCTAGTTTTGCCATATTATCATTGAAAACATATCTAGTTTCAGAGGATTAACTACTCCACCATTAGCCTTTGTGATGATGTTGGCTAGCTACCATTTCCTTCGTCTGATTAGTGTTGCACCATAGAGTTCTGAATAAACATCAAATTGGTCCAGAAGCATCAATATTCCAATCGAAGTTCTTTGGCAAGGCAGTTGATGCATATGTTCAGAAGATTATGCTTTCCTAGATGATATGTAGATTTAATATTATGGATTTTTGGATTCACACTTATAACATTATGTATCTAGGTGGCATGAATTCGTTATTGTAAAGTGTCCCATTCATTATTTTAGTAGTACAGCTTTGAGTTTCTTAGTGGTTGTTGTGTTATATTAGTAGCTTGTTTGGTCCATTTATTTATGAAAATTGCTGCTATTGTGGGTTAATCATCAAATACATAATAACTTACTCAGGTACGATCAACTGCAAGGACGTGCTATCGCATGTTCACAAAAACTTGGCCAGAACGCTCTCGACGTTTATTTTCATCTTTCGATCCAGTAATTCAAAGGGTATGTGCTTTCTTTTGTTTAGAATGAATCCTTTTGATACTTCTATTGACGAAACTTATCCCCAATTTGATCCAACTTGCACAGATTATAAATGATGAAGATGGGGGTGTGCACAAACGATATGCTTCTCCTTCACTCCGTGAAAGGAGTATGCCATTGTCACGTACTCCATCTCAAACACCTGCTTCAGCTGGATATGGAACTTCTGCTATTGTCGCAATGGATAGGACTGCAAGTGTGCCCTCTGGGGTATCTGTTTCTTCTGGTCTGCTTCTATCACAAGCAAAGTCTCTTGGAAAAGGCACTGAAAGAAGCCTTGAAAGTGTTCTGCATGCAAGCAAACAGAAGGTTACAGCCATTGAAAGCATGCTGAGAGGTTTAAATATGTCTGACAAACATAATTCTTCCTCTGTGCGTTCAACTAGCTTGGATCTAGGTATTCATTGAATAGCTCTATTAATTTGAGCACATAATTAGTTCACTTTTTTGGTATTGAAGCATTGATTAGTTACCAATCTGTGGCTAATAAATTTAAAGTGATTGTTCATCTTCTGAATGATTTCTGAACGGCTAAGCTTTTTTCTTATTGCCCCTAGTGCAGGAGTTGACCCTCCATCAGCTCGTGATCCTCCATTTCCTCCTGCTGTTCCTGCTTCGAATCATCTCACAGATTCAGTATTTACAGATTCAACTGCCTCTAATATTTCTAAAGGTAGTAGTCGCAATGGCGGTTCAATTATGTCAGATCTCATCAACCCTCAGATTCATGCTTCCAAAGATCCTCGTACATTTTCTTACCTCAGTAATTCGACAACCGAGCCTCTATCAGCACTATCATTGTCATATACAGCGAAAAGAGCTTCTGAAAGGCAACAAGAAGGAAGTTCCTTTGAAGACAATACCGATAACAGGGCAACTAGACGATTTTTGACCACACACATAGATAAGTCATACCTAGACACACCTTATAAAGACGCAGGTTTTAGGGATTCACACAACAGTTACGTTCCCAATTTCCAGAGGCCCCTTTTGAGGAAACATGCTACTGCACGGGTTTCTGCAAACAGCAGAAACAGTTTTGATGATAGTCAGCTAGCACTTGGGGATATGTCAAGCTATGTGGATGGTCCAACATCTCTTAACGATGCTTTGACAGAGGGTCTGAGTCCTACTTCTGATTGGTGTGCTAGAGTTGCCGCTTTTAATTTTCTGAGGACTTTGCTGCAACAAGGGCAAAAGGGTATCCAAGAAGTCATACAGAGCTTTGAGAAGGTCATGAAATTGTTTTTCCAACACTTGGATGACCCTCACCATAAAGTCGCACAAGCAGCTCTTTCAACACTGGCAGAGATTATTCCAGCTTGCAGAAAGCCTTTTGAAAGCTACATGGAGAGGATCTTACCCCATGTCTTTTCACGGTTAATTGATCCGAAGGAGTTGGTTCGGCAGCCTTGCTCAACAACTCTGGACATTGTGAGCAAGACTTATGGAATAGATTCTCTCCTACCTGCTTTGCTCCGTTCATTGGATGAACAGAGGTCACCGAAAGCTAAGTTGGCTGTTATTGAGTACGCTATTAATTCCTTCAACAAGCATGCAGTGAATTCTGAAAGTTCAGGGAATAGTGGTATCCTAAAATTATGGCTTGCTAAGTTGGCACCTTTGATCCATGATAAAAATACGAAACTAAAGGAAGTAGCTATTACTTGCATCATATCAGTTTATTCCCATTTTGATTCAACGTCTGTCCTGAATTTTATTCTTAGTTTATCAGTTGAGGAACAAAATTCCATTAGACGAGCACTTAAGCAGTACACCCCTCGTATAGAGGTTGACCTCATGAATTTTGTACAAAGCAAGAAAGAGAGACAGCGATCCAAATCTTTCTATGACCAGTCAGATATTGTTGGAACTTCTTCTGAAGAAGGATATACTGGAGTGTCAAAGAAAAGTCACTTTTTTGGAAGGTATTCTGCTGGTTCCATTGATAGTGATGGTGTCAGGAAATGGAATTCCTTGCACGAATCAACCCAGATTACAGGCTCTATTGGTCAAGCTGCTTCTGATGAAACTCATGAGAACTTCTATCGGAGTCTTGAGACTGGTTCTAACACTGATGCTCTTCTTTCCAAAAGCAAGGATCTGAAGTACAATGCCAATACCCCTGTTGAAACCACGGGATCCTGGGCAGGCCAGCCTGAAAATGTGGATCGCAGCATGGGTTCGGAAAATTCTTTGTCAACTCCACGTCTGGATATGAATGGACTGGTGTCCTCTGACCACGGAGGAATGACTGAATTGAGGCTTGCTAATGAAAGTTCTCCGGAGGTGGTTCTTAGTAATGAGAAACTTTCAGCTACTAAAGTCAACTCTACTCCCGATTCTGGACCTAGTATTCCGCAGATTCTTCACCAGGTGAATCCTGGAAACTGAGACCTGTGCTTTCGTGGAGGAAAACAACTATTCTGGCATTGTTCTTCACCCACTTAGGGGATCTTTTGTATATTATGCATCTATGCTGTTAGCAGGCATCATTTGTAACCCTTTTACTTATTTAGACTTCCTACACTTTTTTATTTGTAGGTTTGCAATGGAAATGATGGGGATGCAAGCATAAGCAAACGTGGGGCACTTCAGCAGTTGGTTGAAGTTTCTATGGTTAATGATCACTCCATTTGGATGAAGGTGTGACATGTTTACATTTAAGCTGTTGGTCTGCTTGTCTTCTAATTTGCCAGCTAAATGTCATGGTCTAAATCAACCTTATCGTCTGTCCCTTCTCTGCTGGCGAACATTACAAAAGATTTTTCGTGGACAACATAGAACGATTTTTTGTCCAATAGATTTTCAAGGGCAAGGAAAATCCAGTTTGTGTGACAATGCTTATAACTGGATTTCTGGGTGAACATTGCCCATTCCATGCTTTAGCTAACACGTGATAGGTTTTTTATCGTAGCAATGTTTAGATACATTTTAGTATTCATTAAAGTATTTACTAATGAATTTCTATTACACATCTACAGTACTTCAATCAGATTCTGACAGTTGTTCTCGAGGTGCTTGACGATATCGATTCGTCAATCCGGGAACTTGCTCTTTCTGTGATAGTTGAAATGCTTAATAATCAGGTCAGTGGGATTTTCTTTTGGTGTATTTCGTTAGCTAACTTCTTGTGTAGTTGAAGAATTCATCAATGTATCATACTTGCAGAAAGACTCCATGGAAGATTCTGTAGAGATTGTAATTGAAAAACTGCTTCATGTTACCAAGGATATGGTTGTGAAGGTATCTTTCTTTTCTGGACTATTTATTCTTGTTGTTTAGGCTTCTTAGTTTTGTGAGTTCTCATTCTCTTTGATTCTGTCATCAGGTATCAAGTGAAGCAGAGCAGTGTTTAACTGTCGTATTATCTCAGTATGATCCGTTCAGA
This sequence comes from Macleaya cordata, assembly GCA_002174775.1. Classification (NCBI taxonomy): domain Eukaryota; kingdom Viridiplantae; phylum Streptophyta; class Magnoliopsida; order Ranunculales; family Papaveraceae; genus Macleaya; species Macleaya cordata. Next base: position 99,992 of record MVGT01003956.1, on the reverse strand, counting down.
TGTTTAAGTGTACGTTAATGAAAGTTTATTTTGTATATCAAGACTCCAGCATTTCTTGGTAAAAACAGTCTTGAGCTATGCCAAAGCTCTTAAGTCTCTCTTCTTTTAATTTTGCAGGTTATTGTGCCCTTGTTAGTCAGTGAAGATGAGAAAACTCTTGTAACTTGCATTAACTGTTTGACTAAGGTATTTACTTTGAAACGTTCCGCGTATTGCATGTTCCTGTATGTTGTAGAATTTTCTGTCTTAATGTTTTTGCTGAAATCTTTCATTTGAAACAGTCTAAAAGTCTGAAAGAGATCCTACAATATATTATATTTTGAATGTTACATCATAGCATCACCTTCATCACCCACCTACTCTCTCTCAACTATTTGATGGTAACTTAAAACAATTGTATTAATTATGAAACAATGGTTCTGCTTTTGCTTCTCCTTTTCCTGATGGTATTTTCATGCTCTTTCTATCACTGGAGCAGTTGAATGGCGTAGTTTATTAGTGGTCAAATGAGATGTCCATTAATGGACAATGATACATGTAATGGATATGGATACATACAATTTCATTCTCCCATGATGAATAAAGGATAATGTCCAGTATTTTAGAGCTTATTAGGTGTTATACCTGAAGGCGACAATTAGCAAAACGCCCTAAGATTTACTAGAAAACTGTAAAAACTCCCAAGGCATGTTATCTCATTTACTAGGGCTTTGAAATATTCAAATGCCTATACCTTGGTGGGCCGAACCTTAGTCCTGCAGGCTTAACCCAACCTTGTGCGAGCTGGACTTGTGTTTTTGAACTCTAGTTGGGCTTAGGCCTTTAGTCTAATAAAAAATTGGGTTTATCTTGGGCCAGGGCCTTGAACCACCTAATGAGTCTCTGTTTCCCAATTACAAAAAGCAAGCCTTTATATTTATGGGAATTTCCAGTTGAATGAAGCTGAAAAAAGTCACAGGTTCCTCTCTTGCTGTGGATAATGGAAATACCAGGGTGTCTGATGCCTCTTTTTCTTTTTGCCCATTTTGAACTTTATGTTTTCTCCATCTATCTATTTTCTTTCACCTGTGTAATTCTCTTATTAGATTTATTGGAACGAGCTTCGAGTTCTGTGGGATATTAGGGGTTTATGATGTTTCTATATATATATATATTTTTTTTTCAAGTTTCATTGGGTTTAAATTGTTGATTGAGCCCAGTCCAGTTGGTCTAGAACTGATGCTTTAGGGCCTTGTGTTAGCCTTGGCTTCCCATCTCAATACCAAGCTCAGTTTGGGCTTGAGTTAGGGATGAGTACCTTGAAGCTCAACTGTGTTCATGTTCGCTTTCAATCTGACCAACCCTCCCAAGTTGCAGTTCTTGTATTTCGAACATCTCAAATACTAGGTCTTCTTACAGACTATTGTCTTAGTTTACAAAGCATGAAAGTACAAGCCGTGTATTTTATTGCATTCTTTGTAGCATAAACAGCAAATTTATCATTCACTAGAATTAGCAACCAACTTCCCAGATCATCAGATTTCAGTTGTCCATATTGCTCCAAATTTTCATGTTTACATATTCTTGCTGGTAAATACCTTTTCTATTGTAAGTATTCTCTCATACTGCTGCTGATATGTCTCTCTCTGTTTTCAGCTTGTGGGTCGGCTCTCGCAAGAAGAGCTAATGTCTCAATTGACCTCATTTCTTCCTGCTCTTTTTGATGCATTTGGGAACCAGAGTGCTGATGTTCGTAAGGTAAGAAACTCTCTTGTTTATCAATGACTTGTCATCATCTTTGTCTATGTCTTATCCCGAATATTGAGGTCAGCAACTGGTATCCCTTTTTTTGCCATTCAGTGCTATCTTGAGCATCTATGACTTCGTCCCAGAAATGGGGAAATTTTACAGTGTAATTTGCCTTCCCTGTTTCAAATGATTGTCTGTCTGTGATGTTTAAGAAAATCAAGTTGGTTTGATAAGATTTTTCTGCTTCTATGCATTGTACTATTTCTTTCTGTTTCTGATAATGATCTTCTATTTTTTTTCTGGGATTGCAGACTGTTGTTTTCTGTTTGGTGGACATCTATATTATGCTTGGAAAGGCGTTCTTACCATACTTGGAAGGGCTTAACAGTACACAATTGAGGTTGGTGACAATTTACGCTAACCGGATTTCACAGGCCAGGTCAGGCACCGCGATAGATGCGAACCATGGTTAGATGGCTTCTTGGCACTGAGGGAGGGATTTTGTGGTTTTAGGTTTTGTTGTTGGGGTTGGTTTGTTATTCATTTAATGTGTATTTTATGTATATTGTGTGAAATGTTGTCAATTTTATAGGGTTGGTTTTGGGTCTTTGTGAGTGTGGTTTGGTTTTGTTTTGAGTGCTTTGGGGGTGGTGGTGATGAAATGAAACAAAATTAATGAAAGTATATATAAGAGCCCATTTTAGAGATAGAGAGAGAGTGAGAGGGAGTCCCCTATTTGATGATGAGTTTGGATGAATAAAAATGTATTAATGTCTGACACATTCAAAAAACACTCCTCATTGTTACGGGAGAAAGAAAAAAAAGTATGGGCTTTATAAAAATACTGGTTGATTGATGTGGATTAAAAATTTCGAATCATTTATTATTGTAAACCACTGCTTTGGTTCTTCCGAAACTCTTGTAGATTTTGAATGAAAATATGAGTCGTGATCTTACATTTTGCATTTTCAGATCTCTGGGGTTTTGTTTTTTTTGAAGAATGAATACTGTGACAGCCATCACCGTCACTACTATGCTACTACCACCACCACTGTTGTTGTCACTTGCCACCATAGTAACTTGAATTACCTTAGTAACTTCAATTGTGGTATTGGAGAGATGCTGTCCTGCTCCCATTCTAAAAATATTTTGTAATTAATTTCCATGCCTAAATGTTGGCTTCACATTTTTTTTTTTTTTCTAATGCGCGACTTGACAATATTCTAACCTAACTAATTTACAATTTCTAGAAAAATTAAAAAAATCAAACATTCAAGCTACTGGGGAATCAAAATTCAATAGTACAGTAACGTGCACTGCACTTTGTTTGGGTGGAAACACTAAAAAAGGGACCAATTGGATGCTATTATTGGGGTTTGCGATATACATTTACCTTCTAATGATGGTGCAAAAAGTATGGGGTAGCACAAATTCCCTTTGAAAAAGAGTATTCACTTCTTGATGTTGCTGTGAATTCAGAATAGACTTGTCACTGCAACCAAACACATATGGTGTCCTTATATGCTTATGCACTGAGCCTTCTTTCCAAATCCCGGGCTAGTGTGCAAACATGTCAATGGGTTGAGCCTACTAAAAACCCAATTATATAGGCTGATTATTAAAGCCTTGCCCATTGGTTTTATTTGCAGTCGAGGCCCAGGATCATGAACTCCGAAATTAAGCCCTGCTTGCGGCCATTCCTTAACTGACAATTTCAGACAAACTTGACCCAGCATATTAAGCCCATAAAGACCATTGAGAGCCCATAACATGGCCTAGTTATGTATCTTATTGGGTAGTAAAAATCTCAATCTATATTCCTAATTCAGCCAAAAACAAAAACAATTAAAAAAAAAGTACGCTTCACGACGTGGCCTCCAAAAGTTGGAAACAACAAAATTTTGACAAGTGTTTTTTTTCCTCTAAAATGAAGATTATATAAATGTTATTACACGCGGAGGGAAAAAATCTCTTAAGATTACGATTTCGAATCTTTTACTGCTTTGTAATCTTTGAACTTTGTCGATACATAAAAAGGTAAAGATTTTGTTCACCAAAAAATAGAAAAAAAATCAAATGGCCAGATAATATCATGCAACCCGAGGCGCTTTTAATCAAGTACTTCTGCCCCAATGCCAAGTTGAAGACCTGCGTATCTTTTTTTCACTTTCCCTTATTTTAGCCGCTCCTGACTGCATGCTTCACCAGCTGGAGCTGCAAGTTGAAGGAGAAAATGCAACTTTTTTAGCCTATTTAAGCCAGTTTGAGGTTTGGGCTTAGGCACCATACAGTCTTGTAGAGTACTTGTCTTCTTCAACCTTCCTTCTTGGTAAGCTTTATTTATCTCTTTTATGTTTCAAACTAGCTTGTTATGGCATATAGATGTACTTGAAAGTTTGGTTTACTATCTCTCACAGACTGTCCCAGATATCGTAAGTACTTACGAGTTCTGGTTACTAATTAAAACCATTATCAAATTCCTTACTACCTTAATTAGCCATGCATGCATGGCTCTCTCTCTCTCTCTCTCTCTCTCTCTCTCTCTCTCTCTCTCTAAACTATGCATTAGAGATAGACAAAATTAGGTCAAACTGTTCATGTTAAGTCTTCCTTGTTTAGTTATTTGGATTGCATGTAGGTTCTTCTAGCTCAATGGGCCTGTTTTGTACCTACTTGAGGCCCAATACTGACTTCAAATTTTACTTGCTTTTTCTAAAATGTATTTTCTGGCATACAGGATCAACCAGCAGGGCTTTACACTCCCAACTGTTTGCAATGGCTCCTCCTCCATCTAACTTGAGGACCACAAGGGTCGTAGCCAACGGCAGCCCTAACGCTGGATCTAGTGAGCTTGTACTAAGGAACCGGATTACCGCTCTTGTTGTCGATGATTCAGCACTGACCCGCATGATTCATCGCACCTACCTAACAACCTATGGCGTTGAGAGTTATGAGGTCGATAACGGCCTTGAAGCGGTCCAGCTCTGTCAATCTGGAATGAACTTTAACCTCATTCTTATGGATAATGACATGCCATTTATGGATGGGCCTCAGGTATAATTTAACAAAATTTTACCATTTTATTTTTATTTTTATTTTGGTAAGCGAAGACTTGTCGATAAATATAGCATATCTAGGCATGTTGGTACCAAATGATCTTTATGAAGAAGAGACCCGATTTCACAAGTCCGAGCTTAAAAACGAATTTAAGCCCTACTATGCACAACCGTTGGATGTTCAGTCCGTTAATACATGGGAGTAAATACATGGATATCCAATGGCTTTGCATAGGTCGAGATTAAAATTTTATTTAAGTTTGAGCTTGTGAAATCATTTTTTTATGAAAAAATAAGGATTTAAGAAAATAATAATAATAATGGATCGATAATTACGGTATAAAAATGTTAGAAGCCCAACTCTGTGTGGGGGGGTACACTTTGAACTACATGTCTACATTGGAGTATTTCTATTCTCATGTTTAAATAGTAAATTTTTCTTTTTCTTTACCAAAAAAAAAAAGTAAATCTTTCAACAAAAAAGAAAATTAATTAAAGAAAATTCAAAATCAAAAGTGTACGTATTTAAAAAAAAAATAAAAAATTGGTACTATTTATGTAAAATTTTGCAAGACTAAGGTGTATTTGGAGACCTTTGTAAGGCAGATTAATCTTGGGTAAAGTTTGATAATTAAGAAGATGTATTGTGTATTTATTTATGAAAGTGGATCAAGTTACGTAGTTGTTCATACATTACTTGTTGGGCGCACATAAATTTGATTCAAAAGATAATATTTGATGATAATATTCTTCTTATCATATTGATCATTCTTACTAAAAATTATGACATTCTATAACGTGTAACTAACACGTTTAAAATTTGATTGTGGTTATTATTGTAGGCGACAAGAGCTCTGCGCTTAATGGGGGTGCAGAGCATAATCATAGGTGTCACCGCAAAAACTCAAGAAGGAGAGATACGAGCTTTTATGGAAGCAGGTCTGGACGACTTTTTCAAAAAGCCATTAAATCGAGCAAAACTCATTCCTGTTCTCCGAACCATCGATGATTGCATGACCAATAATTAATTAAGTGATAGAACTGAAGAGATCCTAGTAATATGTGTAGTGGTTGAAGTACCTCCGGGCTGGGCTGGGCTGGGCTGGGTTGGGCTGGGCTATATATATATATATATAGTAGTTTACTATGAGTTTCATTATAATAATAAAATGGTGCCGTATTAATTAATTAATTAGTAGTTTTCGTGGTGAACCCCACTTATGAGTTTAAGGTTTTTTTTTTTTCAATTTTTTTTTTTTTTTTTGAATGGAGATGAATTTATTGTAAAAAGTAAAAATAGCAAAAGAAGAAAACCCAAAAACAAGTAATCCATTTGAAAGCAAAATTCATGAACCTGCATCCTGTGAATTCCAGCATAACCATCACCAATCGAAAAAGTCGGAAACCCAGATTACATCAGAAAAACAAATGACCTTAATTACCAAAAAATAAAATCCTATAACCTGCATATTGTGAATTTCGGCTTAACTATCACCCATCAGAACACGAAGACTTTTACCTTGCAAATCAAGGCATTAAGAAAAAAAATATATATTTGTTGTTCGGACGTAATTGACTTTTCCCTCTAGATACCGAATACCATTTTAGAACTTATAATTGATTANCAAGGCATTAAGAAAAAAAATATATATTTGTTGTTCGGACGTAATTGACTTTTCCCTCTAGATACCGAATACCATTTTAGAACTTATAATTGATTAGGAGGTATATATAATTGATTCATGTGCGTCGACGGACCATGATCAAGAACCCCAATTTATTTATTTATTTTTAAAACTAAAATCAATAAAACTTTAAATTAATCTAATTACATGCATCTAACCTATTATTACATTATTATTATTTTTTTTGCAAGGTAAGCAAAATGATTCTATATATGAACAAAAGATACCGAATACCATTTTAGAACTTATAATTGATTATGAGGTGTATATATATAGTCTGTTTGGACAAGGAATATGGGGGAGGGATTTTGTGGGGACCAGGAATTTGGTGGAAAAATCATGTTATATTTTTTCTCAAAATCCTTGGTCCCCACAAAATCCCTCCCTAAAATTCCTTGTCCAAACAGACTAATAATTGATCAAGAACCCCAATGTATTTATTTATTTTTAAAACTAAAATCAATAAAACTTTAAATTAATCTAATTACATGCATCTAACCTATTATTACATTGTATTTT
>MVGT01003956.1:26744-89886 GCA_002174775.1 Macleaya cordata | reverse complement strand
TTTTTTTTTTTTTTTTTTTTTATCAATTTGAACTGGAACCATCGTAAACGGTTCTGGTCGGATTCAGTTCCTGAATTAACGACTATATCTTGTTTGTTGACTTGAACATATTTTCCTCCAACCAGGTTATTAACTCATTCTAGAGAAGGAGTCAAGGAGAGAGCAAAAAATGGAAGCTATGCCAAATAACCAATGACTAGGAATCAAAAAATTTTATCAAAAATGAAAATCTAGTGCACCCTCCTTAAAGGCGGGTGCAATAGCATTCATTCAATTACTGCCGGCTTAGGGCATAGATTCTTATCCACATTTTAATGTTGCTATCTGCTTAGAATAGACTTGTAACTACAACCAAACAACCCCTATATGGAATATCATGATAATGTACTGGACCTTTCTTTCAAAACCCAGCCCAGTGTGCAAGTATGCCAATGGGCTGGACCTAGCAAGACACAAAGTTTATGGGCTCAATCATAAAACATAGCCCATTAGTTTTTTTGCTACCTGAACCAACACTCTTGACAAGCCCAGGTTCTTTGAACTACATAAGCCCGTGTACAATCTATAACCAATGTTTGTAAACAACCGTTATAATAGTGTAACAGTAGGAGATGTTACTGGTATAACAGTTGTTATAATGGTTTGACGCCAAATCAAAAAAATTTGTTAAACTAGAACACGTTTATAACAACCCTTATAAATTATAATAAAAAAATAACGATTGTTATAACGGTATTTAAGTTTCAAAAAAGAAGTTAATAAAACTAAATCATTCTTTAACAAAATAACTTTCATTTTTAAAATATTGCTTATAACCAGACCTAATTTTGTATCTTATTAGTTGGATAATAAAATATTAATTTATATATTTATAATTTAACTAAGGAAAAACAATGATATTTCATGGCGTGGCCTTCAAAAAGTTAGAAAAACTAAATTATGACAAGTATATTTGTTTTCCTACAAAATGAAGAAAAGTGGTACAAACGTGTAGGTATATAAATGTCACTACATGCGGAGAAAAATGAAATCTCTGAGATTGTGGGGTTCGAATCTTTAATTTACAGTTTTGTGATCTTTGAACTTTGTCTGCAGATTAAAAAAAAGAAAAAATAGATATATTTTCGACCTAAAGACGGAAAGAAATCAAAACCTTAGATTATGTCATACAAACCGAGGCACTTTTAAATAATAAATCTTGCGTCAACGCCAAGTTGACGATCTGCGTATCCTTTTTTCACACTTCTTCTTATTTGTCGCTATCGCCGCATGCTTTAACAATGGAGCTGCATGTCGGAAGGAAAATTGCTCATTTGAAATCCTATTTAAGCCCATCTGAGGCTATTGCCATAGGCATCAATCACAGTAGTGTTGAAGAGATCGGTTTTAATCTTTTCTACCATTCCTTCGTGGTAAGCCTAACTTATTTCTCTCTTAAGCTTGTTATGGAATATAGAGATACTTGAATTTTTTTTTTCTTTTCTAGCTCTCAATCAATATTGTTTTAGTGTATTATATATGTGAAGTATATCATATCATTAGATTTTTGGTTACTAATTAGAATCATGCCATGAACATATTTCTTCCTACCTTTAGCCATGCATATCTCTCTCTCTCTCTACCGTATGCATTAAATCAATAAAGTTTTTCTTTGAGTTCCATTGTTGGTAACTGTTTGGGCATCTAGTTTAGACAAAAGTACTCAAACTATTGATGTTAAAGCTTCCTTAGTTGTACTGTATGTGGGATCTACTACTCCAGTGATCTTTAGATTCCCTTTCCATAGGGGCTTATACCCATTTTGAAGCACATTAGGGTCTTCTAAATGATGGGCTTTTCCTAAAGTAAGTTGGGCCTAGCTTGAATATATTATAGTTGAATAAGCTTCAAATCTAACTTGCTTTTCCAAATGATTTTCACTTTTTCAGGCGTACAGGATAAACCAGGCTTTACATTTACTCCCGACTGTTTGAAATGGCGTCATCGAACTCTAGAAACATGGTGTACGTGGTCAGCGCCGCCCATCCGACTGGAAGTAGCGACCTTGCACTGAGGAACCAGCTTACCGCTCTTGTTGCTGACAATTCGAGAGTGACCCGCTTGATTCATCGCACCTACCTAAACACCCTCGGTGTGGATTGCTGGGAGGTAGAATCTGGCCTCGAAGCGGTGGAGCTATGTGAAATTGGACTGATTAAGTTTGATCTCATCCTGATGGAACATGACTTGCCAACCTTGGATGGGCCTCAGGTATATAAGCCCAATTACAATTATTATTATTATTTTTTAAAAATTTTTAATTTAGATTGGCGAAATATTTTGATAACGTTAGCCTATCATTAAAACAAGCAACCAACCACTAAAAAAATCGAGGAAAAAAAAAAACACAGTTCAGTAACTAAGAAAGCCCAGATGAAAAGCCCAAGCCCAACCGGTAAAATTCTACTATATCAGAAACTTGATGATTTACATGGAAGGATTTGATTCGGTGTATTTTTTTTTTATTATTGTAGACAACAAGGTTGCTGCGTCGGATGGGTGTCGATTCTGTCATTGTTGGAGTTACTGGACGATATCTTGGTATGGAAATACAGGAGTTCATTGATGCTGGGCTCGACGAATATCTTGAGAAACCGTTGAATCGAGCCAAGTTAATCCCGCTCCTCCGCCAAATCGACGACGATAAATGAATCAATAAAGAGGAGCCATGTACTGCTGAAGTACCGTAGCATTATGCTATTTAGGTCTCCCTGGTCCTTATTCTAATTAGTACTCTATCTTCGACTCTCTTAAAATAATATATCTCAATTTTATGTTAGACATAAAAAATCTATAATAATAATAATAATAATAATAATAATAGATTAAATAGTTGAATGAAATGGTATTCTCCCTTGGAAAATGCTCTTAATACTAACAAATGGAAGAAAATCGTATGTATGAGTTGGATAATAGATCTCCTTTATGAGATGTGGGTTATCTCTTCACCTTTTATATCATCATCACTAAAGTTGAGGCTGATTTAAAACCTATAATTTCATCAAAAGTTTGATGAAAATCAACATTAAAATAGATTGCTCAATCATCGATAGATTTCAATAAAATTTTGATGGAGTTATAAATTTTAAACCGATATGATCTTTGGCGAACATTGATTTACATAACGAGTAGAACATCATCACATAAATCAATCAGGCCACTGTATAAAAGCACTCCACGACTATAGGTTATAGCGTTGGATCATGATCTTGCTCTTTAATAAGTTAGATAAAGGCACTAAAAAATATCAGTCTTTGGTTCATCCCATGTGATGTGAGCCCTCTAGGCCACCGTACAAAACCATTATATGATTAAGGTTGTACAAGATATGTATGACTCATTAACAAATCGTTACTATTCTAATGAGGTTTGAAAGTGGCTCGAGATGAGTCAATTAAGCCGTCCGCCATTGCTTACAACCACTATGACAAAAATGGGTTGGATTTTCACCCACCTTCTCAAATCTTTTGCATATTCCACTTTTATTTATTTCATTCTTACATTCCGCTTACACCTACATATAGACTCGTGTAGAGGCGATGCAAGTGTTTATTTTTTGTAACAATAGTCTTCTTATTATGTACTTTGGCCAATATCGACCATTGAATAATCTTTATCTCGACTCACATGTCACTCCGTTAACATTATAATGCATTTCTCGAATAAAAAATCAATAGTGCTAGGATTACCAAAAAACCTACGACATAATCTATATAAAAGAACAATTTTGGTTGACTTAAATCAGGAGAGTATGTGAACGTGACGCAAACGTAGATTATGTAGGTTTTTGTGTAGAATTCTGCCGTAAGTATAGCATTATCTATTAAAAAAAACCAGCGTAACACGTGGAGAGGGTCGTCCGTTAAAGGCCAATTAAGGGCCAGCGCCGCCAGCCCAGTCCAGTCATAGTTCCAAAACTAACGGGGTGGAGAGCTAAAAAAAAAGAAGCTTTTAAAAGAAGAGATTAATTGTAATTACCATTTTAAAACCCTAAACCTGCTAAAACCCTAAACCCTAAAGAAGCTCCTTCTAGAGACTTCGCTTTCTCCAGAACCAACTCAAAGCCCAAACCCATCCGTCCCCTCTCCCTCTATCTATTTATTCCTCTCTCATCACCTACTCGCCGCTGATCGACGCAATCACAGACACCACTCCAAAAACCCTACAACTCTAAAAAATACTCTTTAGTTTTCTCTATCTCCACCACCAAAAATGTATCGTGCAGTTGCCCAACTTGCCAACAGAGCCCGGTAAGTCCCCTTGAACTTTGAAGAAGCAACTTGATTTGCTTGTTTCTTATTCTGGGTTTTGTTTATTTATTCACCATTATAACGGATTTCTTTGCTATTATTTTGTAGGATCGCCAGGAACAGCACCCAGCAAGTAAGTGTTTTTTTTTTTTCGCAATTGGATTATTGGGTTTCATTCCCTTAACCTTTTGATGACTTGGGTCGATCTCTCTCTAAAGTCTTAATCTTTTTTTGTGTTTGTTGTGGTTCAGATCGGTAGTAGGGTGAGTTGGAACAGAAACTATGCGGCAAAAGACATTAAATTCGGAGTTGAAGCTCGTGCTTTGATGCTTAGGGGTGTGGAAGAGCTCGCTGAGGCTGTGAAAGTGACTATGGGACCAAAGGTATTACCTTGATTGCTATTCTCATGATTGTTACTTGAGTGATTGGTTTTATGTAATGTGGGCATCCTTATTGTCTCAAGGATCAATTTAACTTTTGACAATTTTAGTTTTCAACCCAACCAATAAGATGAAAAGAAAATTTAGAATTGATGTTCTTTGTCAATAAATAATGAGCCAGCTGTTCATGGTGTATATTTTGGATGTTGATCTTTGATGCAAGTCTTGATATTCGTTGATTTGGTGATTTGTGATCTTCTAAAGATTTATGAAAAGGAGCAAATCTATTTCTGTAGTAAAATTTCCTTAAAACAAAGAGCATTGTGAGGATTCTGTAGAGGATGGCAGATGAGTGGTGGTCTTGAGAGGGCTGGTTTAGATTGGGTTGTCGTATATCTCATTGCGAGTCTTAATTTGTTATGACTTACTGATAAAAAGTTTGGGCACTAAAATTTCCATTAAGCTCAGCGTTCCCCTTTCAATATCTCTGCTGAAGATATTGTTTTCTGATTGTTAGGCTGCTTTTATCTCCGGTGAGGTGCAATGTTGAGGTTTGTAGGCTTTGGTTTTCTAGATCTACTTTGTTTTATTTGAATGTGCTTAGAGTGATAGTAATGGTAGGGTTTATGCCCTTTTTGGTTCATTATGTTTATCCTCTTGTTAGTTACACATCTCAATTAATTTTCAAACTTTGATGCACAAGAGGCCATGTTATTGATGACTGACGTTGGTTTTGATGTTTGGTTTCAAAGGGTCGTAACGTTGTATTGGAACAAAGCTTTGGTGCACCCAAAGTTACAAAAGATGGTGTCACTGTTGCAAAGAGCATCGAGTTCAAGGACAGAGTTAAGAACATGGGTGCCAGCCTTGTAAAGCAGGTCGCTAATGCAACCAATGATGTAGCTGGTGATGGTAAGGTTTTATTATGCATTACATTAAGGGTTTCTTTTAGAGTGGGTTTGGATGCAATATTAGCTGTCATTCCAACTCATTCATACACCACATGTGAAATACAATCTTTTATTGTTACCAGTCGCCTTGCAAGGATTCTTGATTTATAATATTTTTATCCTTGAATAGGTGCATTATGTTTGTCCACCTTATTCATGGATATATACATTACTTTTCGATTACAATTTATCTGGCGTGAATGCCACTTTATGCAAAAAAAAATTGTCATATAAGTATGAATAGTGGTGGGATGACTTGTTATTCTAATTCGCAAGCATTGAATCTTAAGGGAACCCAAAATCGTTGTTGTAATCTGATTAAGTATCTATATTAATATCTAGCTCTGTTCTTTCATGATTTTTTCTCAACTACATACTGACTAATGTGCTTCTGCCTATCTTTCCATGGTTGCAGGTACTACTTGTGCTACAGTTCTTACCCGCGCTATATTTTCTGAAGGATGCAAGTCTGTAGCAGCTGGAATGAATGCAATGGACCTAAGACGAGGAATTACAATGGCTGTGGACGCTGTGGTGACAAATTTGAAGAGTAGAGCACGAATGATTAGCACATCAGAAGAAATTGCTCAGGTTTATATATTTTTTTGTTCTTGATAAGTTGATATCATCATCATTGACCTAGTTTCTGTCTCAATTCCTTATGAAAGTTGGGACTAGTAATACTGATTGCTATTAGTTTTAAACTTTTGAGCAATTCTTGGATGCTGACTTATTTTTATCTGAAAAGGTTGGTACCATATCTGCAAATGGAGAAAGAGAAATTGGTGAGCTGATAGCCAAGGCAATGGAAAAAGTTGGCAAGGAAGGTGTCATCACCATTTCTGTAAGTTACAGAATGCTCTGCTTTTTCAACATTCAATTTATTTGTATATTAGAAGAAGTAATTATCCTAGTGGCAGAAGCTCGTTCAATAGGATATTTGATGTCATCCTGTCATCCCTTTGTGCTTTAATAAAATATTTGTCTTTTTCTTCACTCATATGAAGATGATGAGTAAGCCTATCAAGGTGGACTTAGGTCATGTCATAATTGGATGTTTCATCTGTTGTATTCCCCTTGTCTTTTAAATTTCTTTTTACTTCAATAACTAAATTAGTGTACACTGTACAAGCTTCTGTTCTTGCTAGTGACGACCATTGGTGTCACGTCCCTCAGCTAGTGGGTTGTTATCTAGTCACAATTGCCAAGGTGACAACAATCTGATTTCTCTGTTAAACATATGCAGGATGGGAAGACACTATATAACGAACTCGAAGTTGTTGAGGGAATGAAGCTGGATAGGGGATACATATCTCCTTATTTCATCACCAACCAGAAGAACCAGAAATGTGTAAGATATTTTGTATTCTGAAGTTAAAATACCTTTGTGGATTTTAATATGTTTCTGGTTAGGCTATTGATACTGATGTTGCTTGTTTTACTGACACCAGCTTTAGTTTGGGCCTTTTTTAATGCAGCTTCTAACATGTAGTTTTTACTTCTGGTAGGAACTAGAAGATCCACTCATTTTAATCCATGAGAAGAAAATTTCAAGCATAAATGCTGTGGTTAAAGTATTAGAACTGGCCCTGAAGGTGAGCAATTTCTTTTTATTGATATTCATTTAGTTAGTTCTCTCCATTCGGGGATCTGTGATTTCAATAAAGAATATTTTCTTTTTGTTGACGTCTTCCCTTGTATTTACAGAGGCAAAGGCCTTTATTGATTGTGGCCGAAGATGTAGAAAGTGATGCACTGGCAACTCTCATCTTAAATAAGCTTCGAGCTGGAATCAAGGTGAAGTTTCTGTCTACCTACTTTTTCTTTTCATGCTACTTAAAATATTTTATGTTGTGAGGTAAGATTGTACTCCAGCTTAATCGGAATGGGGAATTTGGATCTGTGTTGTAGGTTTGTGCCATCAAGGCTCCTGGGTTTGGAGAAAACAGGAAATCCTGTATGCAGGATCTTACTGTTCTAACAGGGGGTCAAGTAAGTTGTCTTACTATTTATAACTTATGTTGCTTAAATCTTTTGAGTTAATTTTTTTAACTCTGTGACATTAAATTAATCATCCTAATTTTCTGATGTAGCTCATAACTGAAGAACTTGGCATGAATCTTGAAAAGGTTGACTTGGATATGCTGGGCACATGCAAAAAGGTGAACTCTTCTAAAATCCTACATGTTTTCGAACTTGCTGTCTATTTAGGATTGTAATATCCAATTTTTTGACGTAATCTTTATCGTCTGTTTTCTGAAACTTTATCACTAATAATTCTCACCTTGCTTCCCTAGTTTCATGTGTTACTGAGAGTTTGTTTAGGGGGTTGCATTGTGAACTTTATTCCTCGTGTCAATGTTCCTGGTTTCACCTTGGATGAGATGTTCTTTTTGTCTCTGGTATTACACTGTTTAACTAACTTGTAACTGGATATTTCAGGTGACGATATCCAAGGATGACACTGTTGTTCTTGATGGGGCTGGTGACAAGAAATCCATTGAAGAACGATGTGAACAGGTTTGTAAACTTCATTTGTGCTACATGTTATTTTTTATGTTGGGTAAAAAATGGAAAGCGTAACTTGATTATTGCCCGGACATTCTGGTGACAGCTGAGGTCTGCAATTGAAGCGAGCACTTCTGATTATGATAAGGAGAAGCTGCAAGAGAGACTGGCGAAGCTTTCTGGTGGTGTTGCTGTCTTGAAGGTCTTGTGCCCTATTACCTAAGTACATTATTACCATATTCAGTCAATTAAAAGAAATTACCGTAGTCTTGTTGTCACTAAGACGAAAATTGTTTAGTTAACTCGTTTAGTTTTTAACTTAAAACTGCAAAGATAAAAGCTGAATGTTCAATAGCTTTGGATATTTGTTGGTCTGCCTCATTGCGTGGGATGCATTACACCCTAGAATACCGTACTCATGGAAACTTTATGCAATTGTATTTCAGATTGGAGGAGCTAGTGAAGCTGAAGTTAGTGAGAAGAAGGACAGGGTTACTGATGCTCTAAATGCAACCAAAGCTGCTGTTGAGGAGGGCATTGTGCCTGGTATTTTGTTCTGTCGTAATTTTTAATGATCGTTCTTTATTATATAGTTGCCACCCATTATTTGTAGTCAGCTCGTGTCGTCAAAGAGTGACTTAAGGGGGGGCATTACTTTTCAGGTGGTGGTGTTGCACTTCTTTATGCATCAAAGGAGCTGGACAAACTGCATACCGCTAATTTTGATCAGAAGATTGGTGTTCAGATTATTCAGAATGCTCTCAAGGTTGGAACTGCTATGCGCTTTTAAACTTATCTGTTAAAAATATTCTTTGCTGAGAAGCTGGTCACTTAGTTATGTCTGTCATGCTCGAAGTTGACCTTTCCTCAAGGCAACTCGAGTTTCCTCGAGGCAACTCGATGAGAACTTGTAATATGTTTCATTCACATGACTTGTTTTATGTTTTTTTTATTAGTGTAACCCATATTAAGTATCTAGGTTTGTTTTTTGAGACTTCAATTAGTAGTCTCTTTGAACCTCTGCATAACTCTTATTTTCATGTCTCACTACCATTATCTGAAACTGATGGAGAGACTGATTGTCTGGCAATGTTTAACCGCAGACGCCTGTGCAAACAATTGCTTCAAATGCTGGTGTTGAAGGTGCCGTGGTTGTTGGCAAGCTATTGGAGCAGGACAACACTGACCTTGGATATGATGCAGCCAAAGGTATTCAATTGCTTTCTCAGTTTCCGAAGTTATTACTTCCAGGGAAGCTTTTCTTTTTCGGCTGTTTTTGTTTTCTTGCTAATTTGGTTGATCTTTTCCCCCTCTCCTACTTGCTGCAATTAGGTGAATATGTCGACATGGTCAAGGCAGGAATTATTGATCCATTGAAAGTAATTAGAACTGCTTTGGTGGATGCTGCTAGGTAATCAAAGAACAAGTCTTTATTTCTCTTTAGATCTTTTTTTCTAGCACTTTTTCTGTCTGGGCTTCTTTGATTTATCTTAATCAAACTTGTGTTACTGTTTTCTGCAGTGTCTCGTCATTGATGACTACAACTGAGGCTGTTGTGGTTGAGCTTCCCAAGGATGAGAAAGAAATGCCCGCAATGGGTTCGGGCATGAGTGGAATGGATTATTGAAGAGGAAGATAAAATGGATACTATGCTGATCCAGCCTGAAATACATAATTTTTATTGAAAAGTTCACATAAAGAATGGAAGAACTGTAGGTAGTCAAGTAGTTGTGTTAAACTTCCATGGCCCTGATTTTCCCCTTGTGCTCTGTTAGACTTGAGTTTCTTGATTTTTTTTCTTCTTGTCAATGTAGGAGGCCAAAACATTCATGTAATCATAGTGAGAGAGAGAGAGAGGTTACACCTGGGAAGTTTTGTTTTTGCTACTAAATATAATTCATTGTAAGCAAACCTCCCTGAGTTCCTGTAGTTTAGTCATAAGGAATATCGTAAGGGCTGAAATTTAAGAGGGGAGAGAATTGATGGATATATGCCTCTATGCTTCATATCCGTTTGGGGTTGGATAGTCTGGTACTCTGGTTTTATGGCTCTGATAAATCTGAAAGATGTTCTGCTGAAGTTCTTTGCGAGTTCATGGATATGTATTCATGTTTCATCCTTCTCAAATGCTTAAGATCACCAATGTAAGATCAATGTTTAAATCTCAAAATAGGGTTAGTTCATGTCAACATTAATTGAATTAAACCAGGGATCTGCATTTCAAAATTGATTAGTGCATGATTGTTTTTAGATATTGAATAATTTCTACTTAATTTGGTTTAATTTTTAAAGGACAGAAGTATGTGATGAGCACTCACAGTTGTACTAAATATTTTGTTTACTCCTCACTACAACACTTGAGTGTTTTCTACATCTTAGATTCTGATTTCTTTATGGTGGAATTGTGGCAGTTGGCTTCTTTTATTTTTCTTCTTCTTGTTTCTTATACCTATTTTTCTTGGTTTTCCACTTTTTGTAAAGTTAAGAGGAAGATTTTGAAACTAAACCAGGTATGGTAAATAAATTAATCTAGAGGAAAGTCCTCTTACAATCTAGTGGTTGCAAAAGGGAGTTGTTTTCGTAGTAATGATTATAGTCGTTGGTAATCTCTGTAGTCAATCCAATTAAAACTTCAGACCTTGGTCGCAAATGCAGCAGTTAATTTGACCAAAAATGTCAAAAATCACAAAGAGCATCAGAAGCTCTGGATATAAGGTTGTGTATAAGTAGCTTTGTTTCTTTTTAATCAACTTCAGTTTTCTCCAATACCCCATTTTTCTTCTATTCAATAATCTTTTTCCTTTTTTTGTTTCAATTTCATTTCGCACATTTAAGAAATATACACAGTGTAAGCATAATTTCGCTGTTTCCTTGAGACTTTTATACCCAAAGCTTACATAGCAGACCATTTGCATGAAGTTTCTGTTGTAGCATGGAAGTGATACTTCAGACATCGGTTCTGTATGTGTTCAATGGTTTGATTGTGTGTGACTACATGTAGCTAATATAAGTACTTCTAATTTTTTTTGATCGGTTAGTTAATACTTAGTATAATCATATCCTAATGTTTGATTTTGCGGTGAGAATGTTCTCCTCCCACATATCATCTTCATATAAACTAACCCTATTTAAAACTACTAACACTATTGACGATATTTATAGCCGGCCTATAAATATCATAGCTAGACTAGTCTAGATCCATAATTGTTAGCAATTATCCGTTTAATTCGTATTATGTTATATGTGTGAATCGTATTATTCACATTTAATACATGAATTATTTCCACTTAATTGAAAAATATATTATATTTTAAAAAATATCAATATTTAAATTTTTTATTGAATAATGTTTTTACATTAATCACCCCAGGTAATACTCAAACTCTTAATGGTATGTGTATTATATAACCTTTTTCATATAATTTTTTTACTTTCAAAAAAATTAAATAAATTTTTTTATTTTTTATGATGAGACTATTGTTCAATTTTTATGCAGAAGCAAGAATGCCAGGAGAACACAACCACTAGTAGATAAAGACAAGGCTTTGTAAACAACCTAAAAATTATCATTAAAGATGTAAAAAATAAAGATAAATTACAAACTTACTAGTACTAAAGGAATAAAATTACATAAAAAAAACACCCAAGCCGGAATATTATATATGTTTCATTGCCTTTGTTCAAAAGCATGGTGTGGTGAGTTGGACTCATAACCAGAAAGATGATAAAAAATAGAGATCGTGCCCAGCATAATCATATCATCTTACAATAGTCAAATTTGCTTAAATACAAAGGCATCTAAACACAACCTTGCTTCAAACCTTTACAAAGAAGAGAAATATAGTGGACCCCGACCTCTTGTCTACAACATGGGGTATTTCAGAAGATCAACTATTGATTGAATCCGAATTAAATTACTAGAAGATCAACTATCGATTTAAAATTTTAATCAAATTTTAGATAAATTTGTAAGTTTGTATAAATGTGTGATTTTTCTCGAATATCTATATAGTGAAGACTGAAGATATCATTTTAAAAAAAATTGAAGGACGAATCAAATGCTAAGCTTTAGAACTTGCTAACTTTTGGCTATGATGATCTATATGGTGAAAAGAACATACTCATTAAAAAACAGGCTCTAGGATAATCTCTATATAGACCCCACATGAATGGGTTTAATAGGGGAATCTGACCTCTCATAAAAAAAAAAGGTAATCTGTGTAGTTCACGATCTAAAAACTTTTTTTCAAAAACTAATTTACACCTAAACTAGCTACATTTTAAATCACATCTAAAATTATTTTTTGACTTTGCTATAAAACCTTAAATGATTTTATTGAAAACAAAAAAAAACTTTTTTTATAATCCTACATGATTTTATTGTAAATCCTAAAATAAATTTGGATGTAATACAAAAATATATATTAGTTTAGTGTAAAATAATTTTTGAAAACAAATTTTTAGATCACGAACTACACGACACTGGACCATTTTAATATGGTGTAAACGGGGTGTAAGACATAGTGGGTGTTAATAATTATTAAAAGTGAGAGAAGTAAAGTTTCTAACTTTCTATATACGAAGGGGGGAGAGAGAGAACGGTTGAAGAGAAGAGACTAGAGAGAGAAACATTTCATGTCTGAACTGTGAAGAAGCTGTTCGTTTGCGATCTTGTTCGGATCAGCGAAAACTAGGGCAAATGTGTTTTCTCATTTGAACAGACCCTTCTCGACATTGATTTCTCATTTACTCGAAAATCTCTTCCATAATTTCCAGTAATAGTAACTAAGATTGCTTGATCGAAGAAAATCAATGGCTGTCCCGGTTGAAGAAGCCATTGCAGCACTATCAACATTCTCACTAGAGGTAAATTGTTTAATTTTCTTACGAATTCTACTTCGTCTGGTTTCATCTGCAATCTGTTCGTTCAACTCTGTTTAACTCACTATGTAGCTTGCCATACTTAGGAGCAAGGTTCTAAATTTCCCCAAACTGTGAGTATTTCATTTGATTTAGGGAAAATTTAAAAATTGAAAGAGCATTTTGGAAAAAATTATAAATTGAGGACTCCAGTTTGATTTTGGCCAATATACTGAAATTAGAACCTTGAACTAGCTTCATATGCATAGAGATGATTAACTTTACCAAGTGTTCTAGATAAACCAGCACTCCCATTTTTGTTTGTTGACAAAAAGTAGTGCTACTTCTATTGCCATTTATCATCTCACTCTTCTGAGCCGTATTGATTTCTAATGTTATTATACTTGACTTCACTGAACTTTTAAGTAAAGTAGGAAAAACATCAAATTTAACAATATAATTTCATAACAATATGTGAATAACTGTAAGGCTTTGAGTCGCTATAGCATTTTTTTTAAACTTCTGTTTGATCATTTCCGTTTTCCTCACTTGTCGGTAGAGCCTTGTGATTGATACAGTTCCATCTATGGTTTTCGAGAAAGTATCTCAAATGGACGTTTCTCTTGAATTTTGACCAGTCGGATGTTCCCTATTCTAAAATGACAATAACTTAATGTTAGTTAGTTGCAATTTTTTCGAACACAGTAAACATGAAACTAAACGTTCTCTTGATTTTGTGTGATTTCACCGTCTTTCTACGTTTCTATAAACTATTTCTCATGGCTAATATATGGTTTGTTAAATAAAGTAGATTTATAGTTTATATTGGAAATAATATATTTTGAAATGACCTTGCAGGATGACCAACCAGAGGTGCAAGGTCTAGCAGCTACACTATCGACTGAAAGATGCGCAACTAATAGTCCAATCGGTTCGAGTTTTTTTCTTCTCTCTCTCTCTCTCTCTCTCTCTCTCTCTCACTCACTCACTCTCTTCCCTTCTTTTGTTTTGTGTGTGTGTATGAACTACTAATTTGTATGGACTGTGGTATCAATTTTTGGGTCGATCTCCGATAATTCCTAGTTGATCTCAATTCCGACGTCCTTTTGATATTTATTAAGTTATTAGCAGACAGGAGTCCAGATATATTGCATTAGAGCAACATATTAATCCTCACGTATGTTGTAGGATAAACTTGCCAGTTTTTGTGCTCTATATAGTTGAGGTTACTTTCAAATTTATAACTAATGATAGAATAAAGGGAGGGGCTGACTTACAGTCATAGTGTGTTCTAGTTCTCTTTATCTTCTCCTTTCTTCATCTGGTTTTATTCAAATTCAGTATAGTACCCTCTTCCTTTCAGAGTACGGTGATGTTGCTGCATACCGCCTATCGCTATCAGAGGACACAAAAGCCGTCAATCAGTTGGTAGAGTCCTTTGTTTTTACCCTCATTAACCTTCTAATTCATTTCTGGTCAGCTTATTAGGTTGCTAAAATATATAAATCGCGCTCGTATAAATTCTTCTATATTTTAAAATGATTTTCTGTTTTAACTCTGTTTTCAATATTTGACGCTTCATGTTGAAACACAAGCAGAACACGCTTATCCAAGAGGGAAGGGAGATGGCATCTGTTCTCTACACATATCGCAGCTGTGTTAAAGCACTTCCACAGGTTAGATTCTTCTTTTAACTTATTAGCTGAAACTGTTTCAGCCTAGGTTTTGTGGATATTGCTCTTGTAATTGAATCCATGTTTGATGTCAAATACCTATCTATGTATATATAGTTTTATGATTTACTGGGAATTATAGTATTCCTAAGGCACAGGATCATTCGAGATATCTTTAGTTGCTGCAAATAAAAAATCTTATTCGGAGAACATCAGTGAGTTCTCTACAAGGCAGATAAGGGGTGGGTCTGAGAGATCTCATGTGTTATACCACCTCACTCTTGATGTGGCAAAGTCAGCCCTCAGCTTCTGGAGCCACACTCTATAAATTAACCATATAAGTCAATGTTGGGTTCTATGAAATCATTTCAGATAGTTTAGTACTACAAAATGCTCGTAAGTGCAAACTCAATATCTGGCTTAGCTACTCTCACTTCAATTGAGAGTAAAACAAGATCAGTAGAATGCCTAATTTCATATTTACTTCTATTACGCAAACGTATGTGGTAATTAAAGCTCAAGTTTTTGTTGCAGCTTCCTGATTCTATGAAGCAGAGTCAAGCAGAATTGTATTTGGAAACCTATCAAGTTCTGGACTTGGAGATGAGTCGTCTTCGTGAAATTCAACGGTGGCAATCATCAGCTGCTGCTAAAGTACTTTTCAAGGCCTTCATTTGCTTTTCTTGTTATAAACATGGCTTATTCAAGTGGCCTATGCCTTAATTTGATTTGCTTTCACATCATATATATATTTGTCATTCAAGCATGAATGCACTTATAGGTATCACTTTAAGCATATATTTTGCAAATCCTACACTAAAATGTCCTCAGGATCTGTTCGAATCTCAACTGACTATTTGCTTTATATGTCAAACATGAATGCACTTATATATAAATCACTTTAAGCATATATTGTGCAAATCCTATACTAAATTTTTCTCAAGATCTGTTTGAATATCAACTGTTTGATTAATTACTTTTCTATGGTCTATCTATGTTTGTTTGTTTAGTATAACTGCCTGTAATAACAGGGGTTGCTACAAAGTTAGTCAGGAATGTTATCAAGACTCTTTTGACCCATACTGACTCACTTGGAAACTGAATTAATGTTTGTGGGACATCAAATGCCCCTTCCAAGTACTTGATAGGTCCTCTATCTGAAATTGAGAATGATATGCAAATATTGAAAAATGCTTTTCTTTCTGTCTCTTTTATAAAGGTTAAAAAAAAGTGCTAAGTGCTTTGAAGGTTATGTAAGTAAGACCATGTTTTGTCTTATGCAGTTAGCAGCTGACATGCAACGGTTTTCAAGGCCTGAGCGGCGCATAAATGGCCCTACAATAACTCATCTATGGTGTGTCATTGCATAATCATCTTCATCTTTTTTGCAATCATGATTAGGCTTTGAAATGAAAATAAGGTTTATTTTCAGATCTTCTAATGTTTCATTGAAAGCTTGATATTTTTTACTTCATAAAATTTTAGATTGTGCACTTTTATGTCATGGAGGGGCGTTGTAGGATAAGGAGCCCTATATGTGATAGCTTATGTAGATGGTGGATTGTTTGCCTGTGATGCCCCGCTGTGACTTCACAGTGCGATGAAAAAGTTCACTTTTACTTTTTGAGTTTGACCTACTGAATTTGTTTTGGAAAATCAATTGAACTAAATAATCATGATTCATGACACTTGTATGAGGATTGAAAACCTGCTAAAGCAAAGCAATTAGTCGCCTTAAGGAACCTCCAGACATCACAAATTCCCAATGTTGGAATTGTTCTGTAAAAGCTTGCAAGACGGCTTCGAGACGATCAAAGCGTGCCCTGAACTCATTAATCTTGGTGTTGACCCCTTCTAGTCTATCACTAGCTTCCTTGATTTTATTTTTAACCATCTGCTAAAGGTGAAAACTGGACAGTCTGTTCGAATCGGGGTTAGTCTGTTGATGTGGCTGTAGTGGCAATGGGTGAAGATGATGGTGACGGCCACGAGAATGTGCAGCCACGCTCTGATACCAATTGATGTAAATTGCAATTTGCAAAGAAAATTTAATTGAGTTTATACCAAGACTGAAATCAATTTATTAAATCAAAACTGAACTAAAACCATTACAATCACGGCCTATTTATAGACCTAGAAACAAAGAGTTTTAACCCAACTTGGGAAGTAACTTCGAACCTATAACCACTTCCTAATTTTTATCCTAAGATAACTAATAATTCTAAAACAATTAAACTCTCACAGTAGCAACTTCTAAACAACCTCAAATTCTTAAGTTTCTAGATGACTAAAAAAAATAGAAAAAGAAAATATTCTAATCTACTATGGTATCCTGCATCACGACATACTATTATTATCAAGTGAAGTTAGCTTTACCTGTATTTGTTAACTGAATTTGAGTTACTTTGGTATCCTAATTCAGGTCCATGTTGAAGTTGCTGGATGTTTTGGTGCAACTCGATCATCTAAAAAATGCGAAAGCAAGTATACCCAATGATTTTTCTTGGTATAAGAGGTATTCCTTTGATACTGTCACCTCTGAATTATTTTCATGTTCACATCATCAATGTCAGCTTTACTCTTCTAATTGGTAATTTGAGGGCCGGTGGGGTTGTCGTCCACGTCGGTGGTAGTACCGTGAACACAATTGATTCCCATAATTTATAAAAGTATGTGTGTTCTGTGTACCATTGTGTAGATTTCCACAATCAAATTGCCAGATCTGACCAAATAATAAATGACAAACATCCATGGGCACAACTGTCCAATCATCTCTAGTCGGCAACCAAACATTGTTTATCTACTTTTACTTCCGCAATCAAATTGCCAGAGCCGACCTAATATAGTGCCAGTATAGGTGCTATGTTATGTCAAAGAGCACATCAGAGATGTTGGAGTATCTAGGTATCGTAGTTTTTACTTTCTAATGTCTCTCCATAAACACGATTATGTTAACTGACTTTGTTGACTATTTAGTTTTACCCTTTCTTTTTTGATTGATTAACTATTTAGTTGATCGATTGAGCACGGTTGTATGGTTTATAGTACTCACCTGAGGATGTTTGTGAGAAGTACTGTTCTAAGTCAATCATCTGCTAATTGGTCAACTTGTGGCTTCTCTAAACGGCCTCTAGCTGCAATGTGGACTGTTCTTTCTCCCTTAAAAAAAAAAAAATTCTAAGATGCTACATTCATTACAAAGTCAATTCATGTATTGACCCACTTTCACTTTTTCAGAACGTTTACTCAAGTCAGTGTTCAATGGCAAGACACTGATTCAATGCGGGAGGAGTTAGATGACTTACAGGTCTGTGAGTTTGATGCCTTCTGTTACTCATGAGATTTAATCTGCAATATGCTACTCAGTTTAGTACTATTTTGACTCTTGATCATTTACATTTTTAAATAAGTAAAGTGCACAATTAAGGGAGATAGATACATATGCACTGAAAAGACACCCTAAAGACAGAAACCTGATAAGGAAACTGCTTTCAGATATCAATGTAATCATCCTAAATACACTGACTATGCAGGCGGCCAGATACAGACAAGCCGCACTCACTCCAGTCAAGTTTTTTAAATTCCTTCCCAGCTTTCACCAATATGTAACAACCTTCTTGATATAATGGTCTCCTTAACCGTAGTAGGTCTGTGATCTTCAAGGACCAGACCTTTTTCTCTGATTAAAAACCACTCTACAAAATTGAATTGAAATTCCCTATAATCCTTACTTTTATTGTCTAAGTTTCTCTTCCTTTTTTTCTTTAAACCCAAAGAAAATCCCGTATCCATAAAATCATCCCTTTAGGGCCAAAAGTACCACTTCTAGCCAAATAGGACATATGGAGTATTTCTTTGAAAGATAATTGTCATATATGTATTTGTTGAAAAGATAAAAATTAATTGTCATATTAAAGTGCTCCAAAAGGAGGCTGCTTAGTTCTTTTGCTAGCTTTCTATAAATAAAATATGATTGCCTTGTCATGGATATCACATATTTAAGTTTACTGGTATAAATTCTTTCTATTGATTAGGGACCCATTTTAATATTTTGTTCAACATCATCCTCCAAGTAAAGGCTTCCATCCTTTTGAGGATTTGCTTCTCCCCACTTTTCTCAAATGGCAATAGTTCTTAAGCAAAACCAAAATGTTGCCCATTGGTAGAACTGTATGAAATCCCCTTATACATCCCACATCTGAATATTCTGATCCATGCTAACTGTAGTTATTCATCTTCCTTTTTACTAGTGGGATACTTACAATGTTATCACCAATTCTAAGTATAATGCATTGTGCGAAGAAACAATCATAAGTCATCTTGTAACTTGATTTTGAGCTTCTACTTTTTGCAGATTTTTTTAAGCACAAGATGGGCTATTTTATTGAATTTGCATGTTGAGATGTTCCGTGTGAACAAGTATCCTTTAGATCTGCAATTGTCCTTATGGTATTAGCGGAAGATGTATTCTTTCGTATCTGTATTTGGGGAATCAGAGTTTTATTCTTGGTTCGACTACTGATCTTATTTAGTTCTACAGAACAATGATTTAGTTACATGGCATTACTGGTCATCTATACACTGCCCTGGTAATTTTGTTTAGCATTGGTGTCCCATGTGACATCCTTGACTCAAAGATAGTGTCGAAGACATTCTTCATGTTCTCATAATATTTTGCGTCGAGTCTGTGGAGTTGGACTTTGCACTTCTTTTTCCAGATCGCCATGTTCTTCTTCGTGTTTTGCCTGTTCTTGTTGTATTAGCAACATCTTCAGAGAAAGATGGTGAGTCGCTTTATAAGAGAGTGAAAATCAACCGGCTTATTAATATATTCAAGGTATACTATTTAATTTTCATCCTCTTAATATGGCTAGTTATGTGTCATCTAGAATTTTGATATTGAGGTATCGTGCTTTACTGATTTCTTGTAGACATATAATCCATGGTTAAAATTTTCTTTTACCAAATAATTGCTTTTATCTTTTTGCAGAATGATCCTGTTATACCTGCATTCCCAGATCTTCACCTCTCTCCCGCTGCAATCTTGAAAGAGTTGGCTATGTACTTTCAGAAATTCTCAACCCAAACTCGTCTTCTTACTCTTCCAGCACCACATGAGCTCCCACCTCGTGAGACACAAGAATATCCTGTCGATTATTTTAACATAAATACTTTTGTGCTATTTAAACAACACCCTCTATGTTAGTTGGTACTTGGTAGTGTACTCCATTTCCTTACTGTAAATGTTTTAATCAACATTACCAGTACATAGAGCAGTGAAAACCAGTATACTCAGATGGCACATGGGTAACCACTTCATGCCTATTGAATTGAACATGGTGGAAGGGTACTGAAATCAAATAGGGAGTGTTGTTCGATGCATGCCAACTCCTTATTAGGTCCACACACCATTGTTATATAATTGTTACTCCTCTCCCTAACAGTTCGAGCTTTTAGAGTAAGTAGTTATTAACACATTCCAACCGAAACATTATGAAAGAATACACGAAAAGTATGTACAAATGTACAAATCAAGATGGCTTCTTTTCGATCACTACCGGATATGAAAGGAATCAGTCAACACATTCCAAATTTGAACCAGGATGAGGATTTTTAACTTCTTGCAAATGAACTATGTGCCGGTTTTGCAGTCCTATATGTTTCTTTGGTACTCTAACCTAGAATAAAAGACATCTTTCTTTATTTTATGTCTCTTGTGGTCATGATGTTTTTGTTTTCCTTGATTTCGTAAATTTGTCCATTGTGTCATCTTTTATGTAATGATATATAAGCTAGTTTGGACCTAACCAACCTTACCTGCTATCTGTGAAACATATAGGGCTATATGTGTAGTAGGTTGACAGCCTATGTTTTTCATCTTTATGAAATGGATAACCTTGACGTAGCCACTTATCAGAGACAGTATTTGATCGTCAATCACATTGGAGCTATTCGCGCTGAGCATGATGATTTTGTAATTCGCTTTGCTTCATCCATGAATCAGGTGCTCACTTATTCTACCAGGTCACGTGTCACAGGCTCTCTAAATCAAATTATCAATGCATTACTGTTGGGTAGTCTCTCTATACTAGATCGAAATGAATTTTTCATTCAGCAAATATGATATTATTTACTGAAAATACCTACTTTTCTAAGTCTTAATGCGGAGGTGCAATGGTTTTGAATGTGCAGATTGTGTTATTGAAATCAACAGATGGTGCAGATATAGAGTGGTGCAAGGAAGTTAAGGGAAACATGTATGATATGGTTGTTGAAGGTTTTCAACTACTAAGCAGATGGACTGGACGTATTTGGGAACAATGTGCTTGGAAGTTCTCCCGTCCCTGCAAAGATGCAGTTCCTGTAGAATCTAATGAGACTTCTGCATCATACTCTGACTATGAAAAGGTCTTTATTCTATATTTTCTTCTTCTAATGTGCATTTAGTTATATTTGTTTTAGTCTCATCTAATGTCCATTAGTCCCCTACTTCTAAAAAGATTGAAGGTGCCAGCTTGCAAGGTTGGTAAGGTAAAGGTTGTCCATTTCTGATACCATGGCCTGAGTTTGATATGCAACTCAAATAACTAGTCTCTAACCTGCTTGTCTCACCTCTTCTCCCAAAAGAAGGGAAAAGAAAACTTTTAAATAACTGTAAGTTTATATTTGAGATGCTATAATAGGAGACATTACTATCTGGTGCTAGTTCAGGCATACTAACCACTTTGATTCTCTCACTTGATCTCTTATGGGATTTCTTGAATGCTTAAATATTTTCATTAGAGTGACTTGGAACTTTCCGCTTTCATCTTCTTCAATCTCTTGTAGATTTGGATCACTATTATCACTTGAACTTGGCTTTTTATTTTCCCTCCTTTTGTTTTAAATGAATAGTTTAATTCTGAAGGGAAAGATGATTGAATTACTTAGCTATGCTATCATATACCTTTGCTCGTTTTTGTATCCTTATCTTTTCTCCTGCTTTTGCGCTCATTAATGCATATACTTTCTAAAACTATCCTTTAGGTGGTGCGCTGGAATTATACTTCAGAGGAAAGAAAAGCATTGGTAGAACTTGTTAGCTATATAAAGAGTATTGGCTCAATGATGCAGCGATGTGATACATTGGTGGCGGATGCTTTATGTGAAACAGTCCACGCTGAAGTCCAAGATTTCGTGCAGAACAAATTAGCCACCATGCTAAGAACTACATTTCGGAAAAAGAAGGACCTTTCTAGGTGCACATTTATTATTGGTTTCTATAGAAGCTGCTTATTCTGCACATCTATGTAAAATGAAGAATTCATTTTGTTTAATAACTTGTTGTGTTTGAAACCTTGCCAAAGTCGCATCTCATACATACGCGAGACACCTTTTTAAGAGGAGTCCCTTGTGTATGTTATTTCCAAATGACATATTCTTAGTTAATGAAATTACAATGCAGACCAAAAATATGGAGCATTTCTTTGGAGTCTGAGGGCATCAAATAAGTTGGACCAAGAAAGTGTAAATGAAGTGCAACTTTAAGGCAAACATTGTGGCACCCCAAAATCGCACACAGAAATTGAGGCGTCATGGGCAGGCCATGACCAAGTCTTCTGCCAACATGAAGTTGTGGCAGAACACTTGGTTCACCTTGGCTAGTGAGAGATTGTTTACTCTTTTGTGGCTTAAAAGCTTCTGAATTTCGTTTTCTTCTCTCATCTTAACCTGCTCTCTCATGAATTTACTATAGCTTCTATGGAAAAGTTCTAGATTTCTTTTTGACAAGTAATTTTGTTGGATTCTAAGTTTTGTGAATGTAAGGCTTTTTCTCCAGTGTTGTTTCTGTCCATGTTGATATATAAGCTTAACATTGAGATATCCACCAAAGTTTGTACTGAAGAAGTATTGGTCAAGCTTTATAAACCTGCTTTGATATTTTAGTTTTTATTTTTTTCTGTCTTGTTATGTTGCACATTTTCTAAATGGTATTTCTACTCCATTGATAACTTTCAGGATTCTTTCTGATATGCGGACCCTTTCAGCAGACTGGATGGCAAATGCAAACAAGCCTGAAACTGAGATGCAATCTCTACAACATGGTGACGAAAGCAAAGGAAACTTTTTTTATCCAAGACCGGTTGCACCAACAGCTGCTCAGGTATTTCTCTATCAAATGGCTACTGGTCCCTGTCAGCTTCGTTAGTTATTTATGACTTCTCAAAACACAAGTATCAGGTTCAGTTCATGCATTCATAAATTATGTTTACTTTTGACGTCGTTTATCTTAATACTATTATAGTCCTTAGGTTCCTTACGGATAGCTACATCATAGATGCAAATTCCTCTCTCTGGAGTTTAATACCGTATTACTGGAACAGTTCCAATCTATTGCAAATCATAACAGTTTCCTGTGAATGTATCAGTGGGATAAATACTCCATAGTGGTTTTTAGTAAAAGGTGTGTTGATTTTGGGAAATGTAAGATTTTCTTGCAAAATATGTTTTCAGATTACATTGATCCAAAGTGGGTTTATGTAGATGACAATTTCGAAGAGTCCTTACTAGAACTAAATTATAGATAACAAACTTATTCTATACAATCCTAATCGATATAAAACTACTTATCCTAGTTAATGTAAACCTACTAATCCTAATCCATGGATAATGAAATTGAATCCACCTTATTTCCATACTCACATTCCCCTCAAGCTTATGGCCTTAAAACCTGCAATTGTCAGAATGAAGCTGTCCATGCAACTGTTTTTGTAGATTCATTGTTAAGTTGAAGGTTTGTAAAAGATTTCCTGGCTCAATCAACTCAATCACGGGCATGGAAACGAGCTCATACTTTACTCCATTGTGGGCAAGCTTTAAAAGAAAGAGAATACTGAACAAACTAAAAACATGTATTTAAGCTCATTTCTAACATCTGAATACCCAAAAATGAAATTTTTTTGCTGGGAATAACAATTAAGAACAATGAAACAAAATCAATGGAGTGATATTATTTCTCAATAACAAAAAGTGAAAAAGGCAAAGGAGGAAGATTTAAATAATGAATCATCATGGATAAATTTCTCAACATTTCAACTGGAATAATCACCTAGTCCAAGGAAGCCTTTGAATGTTGATGTTCTTGTTATTAATTATTATTTTTTTTGGCATCATTACTGAAGTTGGTTCAGCAAACTTGGGTCAAGCCAGTGCATTGAGGTTTTCTTGTGTATTCTTTATTGTTTATTTTAAGAACTACCCTTTTCCCCCTTTTTTTTTTCCCAGGTTCATTGCCTGCAGTTCCTTATTTATGAACTTGTATCTGGTGGTAATTTAAGGAAGCCTGGAGGTCTCTTTGGGAATAGTGGGTCAGAGAATTCTATTAACGATCTGAAGCAGTTGGAGACCTTCTTTTACAAGTTGAGCTTTTTCCTGCATATTTTGGACTATACAGGTTCTCTTCTCATCTAATCTGCTTTTTGATTGGTTTCGGAAAACAAATTTTTTTACTGTGCAAGTTGCCATTATAATTATAGTTTTGTTAAAGAAAAAGGGCTTGCAACTGTTTGGGAACTATATTCAAGGTTCAACCGAATGTTTCGGTTAGTTGAAAAAGTGAGAAGTTCCACCCGAGACATTCTGAAATAGTTCTGAAATATCATCAATAAATACCATAAGAAACGGAGATTTTTTTTTTTTGTTTTGGATCACCATTGAGAACAATAGAAAACATTGAAAATATTAAAAATATTTAAAGTGTGCTTCTGTTTAATTCTTTCTAAGGTTTTCTTTTGATAATTAGTGGGACTGTTAGAGACAGTTTGTTGTGCTTGATGCAGTAACCTATCATGTTCCATTTGCATAGTTTCTTACTTGACTACCTAATATTGCATCCCAAATAACATTTATAAGTATTCTCGAGTTTTAGAACTGATTATTCCCTTTTTTTTTTCTTTTTTTTTTCTGTTTTTTCGATTTTCTGGGTCGACCTTTAACGAATAACCTATCATATTTTTCTTTTTGACTCTAGTTGAGCATACAATATTCTCAAGTTTACGTGTAGAGTAGAGGAGCCAAGTGGTCATTTAATTTCACCTTCATCCTATTTATAATACTTATCCTTGAGTTGTGTTGCAACTAGATGAGTTGTTCACATTAGTTTGTTGCATGATAACCTGATAGCTGCCATGATTCTAGGCATAAGAGTTGCTTAGCAAGCAAATTTTCCTAGTCTTGGCCTTAGAGGATTGTTTGATAGAGTAATAGATGATTAGTTGAATTGGTTGGTGTGCTCAGGTTGGGCAATTATCTAATTGAAGTCAATACACAAGCTGATATAGAAATTTCCTTTCGGTTTCTCCCTTTATTTCTGCTGCAATTCTAAAGTTTTAGTGAAAGTGCGATATAGAGGCAATTGCTTCTGTATGTTTTCTTGTATAGGAAGATAATCTTCATGACTCCTGAAAAATAGTCTTCACAATTTGTTTTACCTTGATAAACGGAGAAATAATCTGAAACGAATTGATATATCCTGGTAACATTAGCTTCTTCAAATAATCCCTGATTTGTTGTTTAAAAAATCTGACAGAATCTATTGCATCTTTTTCTATGCTCTCGTATCTGCAAGACTAACAATATCGAACAAAGTCTGGTTTGTATCACTTCTTCCCTGTTTCATTGATTTTTTTTTCTTCTTCAATGAACTCCTTCTTGATATTCTTTTGCATTCAGTGTCGCTAATTTTCTATGCTTTTCTAGTGGAAGCAATATTCCCAGTTAATTCACTTTTCACCTCATTCAATCAAGTTCTGCCAACATGCTCTCGTGACATGAACTTATTACATTAACATAACATGCTAGCAGGAATTATAACCTTTAGTGACATTTTGATAGTTTTTTTTGGCGTTTTGTGCTGTGGCTCATATTTTGATTCTCTCGACTCCAACTGTTCGTTAGGGGAGGATACTGATGCAGTTTTTCTCTTTGATAATGAATTTCTTTTTAAAGGTCATTCCTATTAGTGGAATCATCTTGCTTGGCTTTAGTTGATCTTATTTAATATATAAGGAAAACTAAGCTTTGTTCTCTTTTTGTGTCACAGTCAATTATATGAAACTACAGCGATGAACTTTATTAACTTTGTGCTTTTATTTGCAGTGACAATTGGAACATTAACAGATCTGGGTTTTCTCTGGTTCAGAGAATTTTATTTGGAGTCTTCTCGTGTTATCCAGGTAAAGTGGGCATATATTATATTATTAATTAGTTGCGATAATAAAAGTATGTGGTGCACTCATCATTTGTTTATTTCTTTTATCCAGTCCTGGTCCAACTACAATTAGAGAAAGGGAATCTGTTTCAGTTTCTTAATAAATTTGTTTGTTGAAACCCTTAGGAAGGACGATTAGAACCTTCTTTACTTTAACTTGACAATTAATAGCAGATGCTGCAGATCAGGAGGATGATGAGGTGAGAGAGTTATCCCGCTTCAGTTTCACTTGATAAATTCATTTGCAAGTTGGAAGGAGGGAGGCAGCTTGGATTTCAGTTGGTGATGCATTAGAGAATCAGTAGGGGTTTGAGGGTTTGAGAATGTAAAATCACTTGCTGAAGAAAACTATTTCAGGGGTTAATAGAACATCTGAATAGATCCTACAATGTCATTATTGTGTTTGAAGGGATTGTTTGTCGAACGTGGGAATCCTACGTAATCAAGATAGGATTGGAAATCATGAAATTGGAGTGTTGACTTGTTATGCTGGGAGAACTTGATAAGATAGGGAAATAAGGCTTATTCTATTTCTATCACAAGCTAAACCTACATGACTTATTAATAATATATAAAGGCGAACCCCCGCGAGCGGCCCTTCCCTTATCAACCTTCAGGCCTCATAAAATTTACCAACTGATTATTAGGAAATCCAATCAAGTCAAACTTAGAAGCCACTGGACTGGCTAGTCCCATTTGCTTTCTGAACTCTTAGCATCTCAAGCAAACTATCCTCATGTCATTACTCATTAGTTCTTTTTTTCTCTCTGTTAAGTCATTTTTACTTGTACGATCTACGGCGTGGTATTTGAGTTAAATGATTCCAACACCTTATTCTTTATAGATTCTTTGAGACAGTTATTACTTTATCTTTTTCAGTGGTCTGACTAATTCATTTTTATTCACAGTTTCCTATCCAATGTTCTCTTCCTTGGATGCTGGTGGATCATGTAATTGAGTCCCAAAATGCAGGTCTTCTTGAAAGCATTCTGATGCCACTTGACATCTATAATGATTCTGCTCAGCATGCACTGGCTGTGCTCAAGCAACGCTTCTTGTATGATGAAATTGAAGCTGAGGTATTGAAATAATGCCTAATTATTAGGATTGGTTCACTCCAAGCCTTTTTCTTTGCCAAGGTCCATGGATGAGCTTTGCATATTTAAATTCCCTTTTTCTTCTTTTCTTTTTTCACTCGCTCTCTTAGGTGAATAGAGCTACGATTATGATGATAATCGAAGGGGGAAACATCTCACTGTATAGAACTATAGTAGCCTTTATGGCGAGAAAGACTAACAAGAAGACCTTCACTAGTGAGGGCTTTGAATGTAACTACTTAAAACTGGGGTTTAGGTTTCCTTTCCTTGTATACATATGATTGGTATATGTGGCTTCTATGGATTATGGACCTACTTAATACGAAATTGGGTTCCAAATGATCTATTCTTGCCAAGTAAAATTTTAATAAATCTTGCTGCACCATGATTGTTTGCTCTTCAGTTTTCTTGCATGAATATGTGCCCTAGCTAAAATACTTTTTTCTTCACTTTATGCTTGATTATCTTGCCAGATGAATGATAAAATTGCTGCTTTTACCTACGGACTGATTCTTAGTTATTTGTATTATAGGTAGATGTTTGCTTTGATCAGCTTGTTTTGAAGTTAAGCGAGACGATTTTCACATACTATAAAAGCTGGGCAGCAAGGTATTCCGTTGGCATTTCTTAGCTATCTTTGTACTGTAAGCTGTAACTATGTTCTAATTAATTCTTTCACATTTCTTTTGTTTATTCATTATTATAAACTCATGCAGTGAGCTCCTTGATCCATCATTCCTCTTTGCTTTGGACAATGGTGAAAAATATTCTGTCCAACCTATGAGATTCAATGCATTATTAAAGATGACCAGAGTGAAGGTGAGAATACTACGTTTTTTAGATGTACGAGTAATGTAGTTGTACAGTATGAAAGAAAAGTGCTAAACTCTGCAAATAGGATTCCATAAGTTTTGAAAGTTTGTATTGTGGTTCTATATACATATATTTTTTTTTTTTGGTAAGGGGGACTAACCTGTAACAAGTTTTCTAGTGCTGAAAGCTACATATGTTGTTCCGGAAGGGAAATCAATATTGTCTAATTTTAAGACCTTAAATAAGAAAGTTGATCTCCACTTCACTAGAATGCCTCTCCGCATAGAGTAGGGGAATGGTTCAAAATCTTGGGAACATGTCAAAATGTTTTGGCTGAGATATCTTGGTTTTGCTAATTCTCTCATCACTGCAACAACATAAACCACAGAGTCAGAATCTTTTTGGAATGATCTGTACATATTGAAAATTGGTCGAGACAACTTGATTTTCCAATTG
Source organism: Macleaya cordata (assembly GCA_002174775.1). Classification (NCBI taxonomy): domain Eukaryota; kingdom Viridiplantae; phylum Streptophyta; class Magnoliopsida; order Ranunculales; family Papaveraceae; genus Macleaya; species Macleaya cordata. The sequence continues at coordinate 61,612 of MVGT01003956.1, read as the reverse complement.
ACAATTCACCCATTCAAAAATTAAACCTAGGGTAGGAGTTACTGTCTTCTTCGGGACTGTATGCCACTAATCTTAACAATCATCAGAAAATGGTATGTAGTCTCCATATCCTATGCCATCTTTAGTATTGTAACATTGGTATTCGAGATCCCCCAGAGAATCTAATAAGGCATTTTTCGGCATAAAAGCTTTATGCCGTCAGCGAAACAGGTTTGCAATTCAGAAATCTAGGCTTTTGGGTTTGGTACAATGTGGACATAATATATTTGAATTACTAGAAATGAATGTGTTAAGCACAAGCAGAATATTTTGTGGTCAACATAGATATTAAAAGTGTCTATTTTCTATCCTGTTTTTGTGCAATTCTGTTTGCACTTCAGGTAGGGGGAAAATTGTCTTCTAAATCTTAATACTACCTTTAGATTGTTTGGTCAAAACAATGTACTAAACATACTACTGGTAAGTTTCTGTATCTGTTTAACTACTGCAGTATTTACTGTTTGAAATTCCCACGTAGTGATTTATAGAAAAATGACAAACTTCTGTGATATAGGTACTGGGAAGGACCATCGATTTTAGGAGCCTAATTGCTGAACGGATGAACAAAATGTTCAGAGAGAATCTTGAGTTTCTATTTGACCGATTTGAGTCTCAGGATCTGTGTGCTATTGTGGTAAGTGATTACCGAGTTATTTCTTTTCATTCTTGTCAACAATGTGTACTGAATAATTTTGATGAGATTTGTCTACAGGAACTAGAGAAGCTTCTGGATATTTTAAAACACTCTCATGAATTGCTTTCGAAAGATCTTTCTATAGACTCATTCAATCTGATGTTGAATGAGATGCAAGAGAACATATCTCTCGTTTCATTTTCTAGTCGACTCGCTTCTCAGGTTTGTCTTATATATACATAAGTTTATTTATTTCTGTATTAATAGATCACCAAATTTGTTTCTCAATAATACTATCATTTGATTGATAGCTCATGTCATTCCAACATAGTCATATGCTTTTCCGGATCAGTTTGAGTCTGTTATCGATAAGTCTCTCTGCATTGGAAGTCTTCCATGTGTGCTGCATTTGAAGTTCATAATTATTTAATTGTGTCTCGAACTTAAAATGACACATGTCCAAGATGAAGACATTGAACACAGCGGCTAACCTCTAGTTATGTTACAAACAATAACCATTTCATGCCACATATGCAATACCAATAGCTGTTAGATGTAGACTAAATTACTATGCAATTTTGTGAATTAAATGCCACATTCCCTTGTTTGTGAGAACGCATATTGAGTAGGGTTACTGTTCTCTTTTGAGCAGGATGCATGTGCTTCAGTACTCGAAAACTTAAATATTTCATGATTTAGTTTATAAGCTATCAACCTCCTGAAATATTTTGTTACTTTTTGGAAGGACAAGGTGTGATTAATAGATTTGAATTTTGAGAAAGTAAATTTATGAACCTTTTGAGTTTCTTATGGGTAGTTTCAGTGTTTCAATTAATAAAAGCTGTTTTGATATTCAGATATGGTCAGAGATGCAAAATGACTTCCTGCCGAACTTTATCTTTTGCAACACTACTCAGCGTTTCATCCGATCATCAAAAGTGTCGCTTGTTCCTATTCAAAAGCCTTCAGTTCCCTCTGCAAAGCCTAACTTCTATTGTGGTACTCAGGTAAGGATTAACCTTTCACCTGCTAATGATGTGTTGGAGGCTCTTGCCAAAAAGGTGTGCATGGAAACTCTCTGTATATGGTATATGTTTTTCCTTAATTTTCTACATCCTTTTATGTATCTTAGACTTCACTAGTGAATTCTGTTACTTCTAATCATTAGAAAGATGTAGTTATTGACTCTCAACTAAGCTATTAAAATTGGGATTAGTCAGTGATTGATTGCTAGGCACCAAAGAGCCGAAGCGCACCTCTACTTGTTTTTTCAATCGGCCGGATCAACTTGCTGATTCACCCAATTCAATCACAGCCTAGTCAGCTACTAAGTTGAGCTTAAAAACCCATATTTTTGGGCCTTCTGCAACGATTTGATACCATCTTGGGTTTTAACAAGAAAAAGAAAAAGAGAGAAAAAGAAACAAACAGAAAGCAAGAGGAGTAGAGAGAAATGGAAGAAACCTGGGGATCTTTTGACATAAAAAAGAGAAAGGCAGATAGAAGAGAGCAAGATCTACCTTACTGCCAGATCTGGAAATCACTGCTGCCGCCTCTGCCTCTGTTGGAACCTGAAGGTGGAGAAGAGGTAAAGAAAAGGAAGATGATGGTAAAGAAGTTAATATCGAGGGTCAAGAGGATTAGAGCTTGCTGGAGTTTTGGACTTCATGGTCAATGAACATGGAGTGTGAATGTGTCGTTGCTTATTTGTTTATGAATGCCTGGTCATGTTGGCCTATTAATCGGCGACTAGTCGGTCCTAGACTGACTAGCATTACATTTCGATTTTCTGCATAAGCCCTCACACATGGAAAAATTGCTTGCAAAATTTGATGGAAAAATGGACCTAGGTCTGCCAGTAAGAAGAACACGGTTGATTTTAAGTTATGATAATGAAACAATGAAATTAGAACTTTATGTAACAAAAGACTTCAGAAAATTCTTAGCAACGCCTAGTTTCTTGGTAGCTCCAACAATTATCATGTGCAGAAGTCATACTGAGCTCATACAATCAAAAGCATCAAATCTGGAGATTTTTAATTCAAAAGCCTTACGCTCATATATAAAACATACAAATAGAAGTAAAAAAGTAGGCTATTCCTTCTAGTGAGATAAGAAAAAGGAATCTCCCCTGTGACATTGTTTTTCACATTTTTATACAAGTATTTGATATTTTACGTACTGCAATAGTCAATGTTATAAAATACTAAAACACCCATACAAGAACATATCCCAAGATTCAAAGCTTTGTAGATACTAGATACATACTTTTTACAGCCTTTGATGCTTTTTGCTGCATTTGATATTTGAATGGTTTTTTTCTATGTTAACATGTTAGAAATATGTTTTCATATCTCTGAGATTCATTATGAATTATTTCTGAATTTTATGAGTTATTTCCTTATACAGGTGGGTTTTGTTTCGCTTCTAGTTAAAGATATATGCAAAATCATCTATAAATTTCTCAATTTGCAAGTTGCAACTTCCCTGTTGTTTATGCAAAGATGAAATCAATATACTTCTATAGATTATGTTTATGTTAGACATGTATGAATTTTTTAGTTTATAGCCTGTCTTTTCCGTACATTACCTTGTCGCGAAATAAACCAGTGTTTAGCCTTCTACGTGTCTCTAATAATTATATAAAGTTTCTAACGTGATATTATTTGTTTTTGTAGGATTTGAATATGGCTCATCAAAGTTTTGCACGATTACACAGTGGATTCCTTGGAATACAACACATATTTTCCATCGCGAGACTTTTAGGATCTAGATCATTGCCTTGGCTAATTCGAGCTCTACTTGATTACATATCAAACAGGGTAAGTTCCTCTTAAAATTCTGTGAAGTTGAAAGGATACATAGTATCAACAGAGCTCCAATGTCATGGTGATGTGTTATGATGAATCTCAGTTGATCATTTATTTTCCTCGTGTTTCTGTTAATCCCTACTATTTCATTACCACTACTGTTTAGTTGCTAATTAATTCTTAATATTAATTCGCACTGTCGCTGCAAAAAATCTGGTTATAAGTGAGTATTGATGCCTACTGATTCATAGGACAGGCTTGTACTTTTATTTCATATTATCCTTATGTATGTTAAATTTTTAATAGAGAGAAGGTTTATTTCGTGTCATCTGATGTCTCACGAAATACTTTCAGATAGCAGCACTTGAACCAATGATTACAGGACTACAGGAAGCATTGCCAAAATCTATTGGATTGCTCCCTTTTGATGGAGGTGTTGCAGGTAAATATTGACCAGGGAAATAGTTTCCGTAATATATCTAGTTTCTATAAGCTTGGCCTCAAATGCTTATTCTAATGATTTATGATACAACTTCAGTTGGAAATAGAACTGGGTCTCCTCCACTTAGCCACCAAGTAGTACAAACATCTATCAGGGCATCATGACCATTGGGATTTTTTTACGTAACTACATTGATTTAATAAAAACACATTCTTAACTGGATTTGCAAAAACCAAGCAGGTTTACCTAATTAAAACAAAATGCACTACTAGATGTTGGAAAGTCACTTGTTTATCTGATGCAGATAATAAAGTCAGAAGAAATAGACACAGAAAAAGCATGGTTAGAAAATTAGTAAAAGAAACAAAATGTGTGAGATGTTGAGTACAGGGGAATTTTTACACTAGGTGATAGGAAGATTGAGATATATATGTATATTCCAAGGCTGATATTTTGGACGATGATCTCCTCACCATCTAGATCATCTTCACAAATAAAAAAAATAAAAAATCAGATCATGCTAAAACTTTTAAACTCATGAAAAGTTAGTTAGAAATCAACGTAAGACGGATGGTTCAGAACACTTGAAATTCCAAGCAACTGTTGATGGGTAGAAAGTTTTAGAACAATGTGACTTTTGTGACATGTTGACGAGATCATACTCACAAAGGATCAGCTCTTGGATAATCTCCATGTGGGACCAAGAGGACGGTGGCAACAAAAATTGGTGGCAACGGGGTACCTCTCTATGTATATAAATTATCAGGTTTGAAATTGGATCCTTGCCATCTACTACTGAAACTAGTAAATCAAGAGCTTACTTGAATGGCTAAATAAGTACTCTTAAGCAAATATCAGTCCCTCGCGATTGTTTGAACTTTTTGCAAATCCTTGCAATAGTAAGTGCAATTTGTTCTTTGTTCTTACGTATTATGACTTATACCAATCATAGTACTGTCCCATTTTAGCAGTCAGTTAACATAGCATATAAATGTTTTTTTTTTAACCTTCAATCTTGTCTATCGTATATCTGTACTTCGCTTTTAATGATCTGTTATATACTTACAATTCTTATGCACAGGTTGTCAGAGAATTGTTAAAGAACATCTAAACTGGGGATCAAAATCGGAACTTAAATCAGAGGTTCTTCGTGGCATAAAGGAAATTGGAAGTGTATTGTGTTTGATGGCGCTAGTTGATATTGTGTTGGTGAGAATCATGTATTTTTCCTCCACAAGAATTCTTTTGGCAAGAAGAACATCATTTCATAGACAATATTGTGAAAGAGATAAAAATTTAGAACCGAATTGAAAAACCAAAAAAAAAAAATACAATATTGTGAGATATATTGTAGGGCTTCATTTGGGCTACTGAAAGAAGATAAGTGTCTGAAGAACAGTAGCATTAGAAGATCTTACATATAAGTACAATAGTGGAAGGCTAGAGCAATGACATTCCTGTGATTGGGAACTATAAGGACCCATGCTCGTCCGAACACCTTTGCCCATAGTAACATATTTAGCGACGGAACTGAAATCGGTATTATCTACAACTTGACATGCGTTTGCGCAACTTATTTCTATGAAATGCTTAAATGGACTTGGATTCAAAATAATAAGGAATTTGTTTTTTCTTTTTCTTTTTTAAGTGGAATATGTAAGCCTTTGCATCGTTTTGATAGGATATTTAGTGCCTGCAACATGGATCAAGTAGGCATTAGCAACAACTAACTCAGTTTTAAAATTTTCACAAATCTTTTTGTGAAGTTGTTTTTATTAGACTAAGAGAATCTCCAAAGCAAGCTCTCATTTGGGCTCTCATTTCACTAAAATGAGAGTCTAAATATGGTTCTCAAGGTGTTGATCTCCGGCATCCCATATTTTGGGTTCTGTTCGAACACGGGTCTGGGTTCGGGCCGACCCATGGGCATCCACATTAGGCCCCAATGAAGTGTTACACCTCAATGAAGAGATACACTCAATGGAGAGGTAGACTCCAATGAAGAGAACGGGATGAAAACTGGTCTGATTAATGTATTTAAAGAAGAAAAAGAGGATTTCTTATCCAAAAATCTTCTTTGAAGAAGATTATCTTAACTTTGTAATTTAAGAATGAAACTTTGCATGTCATTTGAGTTTCTTTACTTGTAATGAACCAATACATAAAACTAGGTTTTACCGTACCTAACTCCGTTGCTCACCTATTGCTTAGCACTTCTGCAACACCCAGGAATTGTGGACCATTTTGATTGGCCACGTACATGTTGGCAAATGCGTTGGACCTGTATAATTCAAATTTAATTTAATGTACTGGTTTCATATGTGTTATTTGATTGTACACAAATATTCTTTAGATCCCATCTCACTGGTCTCTAAATGTACTGCAGTCATCTTTCAAGTTACCGACTTCTAACAATTGTAGTATTTACATGTGCAACAGAGAGAAGTTGACACCACAAATTTTATGCAAACATCCCCATGGTTGGGTTTGATTCCTGGAGCTGATGGGCAAATTTTGCATTCCCAAGAGGTTGGAGATAGCCCTCTTGTCAGCCTCTTCAAATCTGCAGCTGCTGCCATTGAGTCATACCCCAAGTGTTCAAATCCATTACCATTCTACACCATATCTAAACAGGCAGAAGCTGCTGGTCAGTAATTGAATTATACTACGTCTTAAGTACAGAAAGAACGATTCATTCCCTTGCATTGGTTCCCTCTCTATATGATATGGTGTTATTTAGTCAACCAACTGCTTAATCCTTAGCATTAACAGATCCAATATTTTAATTGTAATAGGAACCTCTCCCGCTTTAATTGTTGATCTGGTGATTACAGACTAAAGTCTTGCTAAGATTAGCTAATGCATATTTAAATCTCAAGAGGAAGTGTTATATCTCTTCGATGGACTAATCATACTATAAAAGCTAAGCAGAGCTCTGCAATAAGGATGTTAAACTTTGTTTCCAATTTATTGGTAGAAAAGTCAATGCTCTTTTACAGAAAAGGAAGAGCAATCAGCTGATGTCTGTTGCATTCACTTTTTTATTGATTTTATTTCGGTATTATGACACAATTGATTCCTGGATCAGCAGTTTCTTTTCTTTTCTAAAATTATTGTGTATTTGCATAAGCTTGAGCTGAAAGCTCTCTGTTTGGTATTGTCAAATATTCAATTTTCACCCTTTCCCCAACACTCAAATAATACTACAGTATGAAGAAAGGGATTAACCGGATAGGGAATTTGTTACAATACATGAATTTGTTTGGTGTATGAACTTGGTATGTGTAGTTGCAGAATCTAATAGGGGTATTTTCTTAATAATAGCTTGTCTTTTCTCTTGTACTTCTTTTCTGTTGTCATGCTAAATCTCAAATCAATTTATAGCTTAATAACAGTCATTTCCTTTCTTTATGTTACTTTTTTGTTATTACATTATCGTTTGGTGTTCCATTATTTTCATATTTCTTTGGTTATACAGAATTAAGTGTTTTCCCTTTTTGTTGCAGATCTGTTGTACAAGGCCAACATTAATTCAGGAAGTGTGTTAGAATATACCCTTGCATTTACAAGTGCAACATTAGATAAATATTGCACTAAATGGAATGCAGCTCCCAAGACTGGGTTCATCGACATTACAACTTCGAAGGATTTCTATCGTGTATTTAGTGGCCTTCAATTTGTAAGCAAAAGCCACATATAAATTTAGCTTTTTTTTTTTGAAGTTAGAACTAAAGTATTAAATTTTTATACTTCCCAAAATATTTTCATTTCCAAAGGAACCAACAGGACATCGCTTACTTCCGTATGTAGTATCTCACGAAATCATTGTTCATTTGAACTGCAATTTTGGTTAATAAGGGATTTAATAATAACAAAATATTAGATGAAACATTTCAATGAACCGTATAGGCCAAAACCCAAACTTAGAATCCTCCCCAGATCACATACTTAAAATCTTTCTTCACTGATTACATTCGGACATGTCCTCATGTAACTGATAAACTCGAGAGATGTTTCTATCCTGAGAATTCATCTCCCCAACTGTTTGGAATTTTGTAATACCTCCCACAAGTTTCCATCATCCGTGAATGGTTTGATTTACCACCACAGTTAGTCTTCTGAATTAGCAATTACAAATTTGATCAATTTTAATTGACCTGGTTGATTTTCCCGACTTGCAGGGATACATGGAGGATTCCATTCTAGCACCGTCAAACAATCATGAAGTGATGGGTGATTCAGTTGCCTGGGGTGGTTGTACAATAATATACTTGCTTGGTCAACAAATGCATTTTGAGCTTTTTGATTTTTCCTATCAACTACTTAACATTGCTGAAGTGGAAACTGCGACAATTACACAAAAGCTTAGAAATGCTAATTATGTGCAGGTATCACCATGAACTTTGAATATGCTTGGTATGTGATTATAGCTTTAATTCCCGAGTCAGTTGAGAACTTTTTATGTAGTAAATGTAAGAAAACTAACAATTACATTTTTTTGATGATTATAAGATTATAATCTAAAAGCATATCATACAATATAATAATTTCATGATCTGGTAAAAACCTAGATTATATAGAAAACAAAAACTTTGTCCTGCATTATGTAAAATGTAGGATCCAACGCCCTGTTTTATCTATTTATATATAAGACCGACAGAAAAGTAAATTGTGACATCCAAATCGTAATTCTAGGATATTGGTTGGCAATTATGAGATATAGAAAATGTGACTCCAACTGCTTAATGTTAACTCTGATTGTAGCAGCGAATATACAAAGTTTAGGTTCAGATAGCAAGTAAAGAAGTACTTTTTTTTCGGCAACTTTTCGTTCTGAGTGTTATTCTGACTGCACTCTCTTTTGTAAATAAGGGGTGGGAAAACCTACTAGAAGCTATGAAGAAAGAAAGGAGATTGAACAATCATGTCTTCTCAATGCTGAAAGCACGTTGCCCACTCGAGGATAAAACAGCATGCGCAATCAAGCAAAGTGGTGCTCCTTTGCATCGGATCAAATTCGAGAACACTGTTTCTGCATTTGAAACACTTCCACAGAAAGGTGCCTGAACCCCCTCTTCATTCTTTCTCAATACCTTGTGATCTTCTGTTGCGTTGTTTTTTGACTGAGTATGATGAAAAATATAAACTCAGATCGTTTTGTAACTAGTAAGAATGTAGAAGAATGTCATGTACAAACTGTAACAATGAGCATGTAGAAACCCTAGTTGGTAATACTGATTTTATGTTATATAAGTTTTTGGACTATATAAGTAGTTGGGTCTAACATGAAAGTTTTCAGAAATCAAGTTTCAAACTTCTGATCAGGTAAAAGAAATCCGAATTTCAATTCAAGCTAAACAGAGAAGGAAAATCTAAGAAAAATATGATTTTTTTTTTAAATCATCTCTCATCAGAAAAATTTCCTCTTTTGATAACACCACCAAATTAGGGTTCAACATAAAACAATCTGACCTGTACCATTTGGTGATAATCCAAAGGTGCAACTAGCTGTTATCTTGAACTTTCATTTTTGTCTACAAATGAGGTTTAGTTATACCCACTAAACTTATCATTCACACTGTCTGCAGACTCTGCACCAAATCCAATAGCATTTTAGCTAAAGAGAGACTCTCAAACTTAGTCAACAACCTTCAATATAGATCAGACGGTTATTGTGACCCTAATAAGCTAATTCTTTCAAACCCTCGGTTCTCCAAATTGGTCCGTTGATGAATAAATCTAACCCAGTAGATGCATTCCACGTGTTTCTTAGACATATATAACCGTCTATAACACTTCAAACAGTACGATTTGCAATTTTGGACACCCAAAACTCACTCACTTGTAACTCCCAACTGCTTCACTTTTGAGTCTCACAACGACTCCTATCTTAAAACGTCTCTCCATATATGAAGTGCAAAACCATGCAACATTTGCATTCACATCTACAAACCTTCATCACCACCTTTAGGAGTCATTCAAACAAAACAAATACATATAGCCAACCTACCAAGATGTTGATCAAGCAATCGTCGCCGTTCATTTCCCTCCTTATCTTAATCGTCACCATCAATGTGTCGAAGTTTGCATTGGCAATTGACGATACTGTTACTTCTGCTGCCGGGGCTGATAATCCGATCCTAGAGTTGTACATGCACGACATCCTTGGCGGTAGTAATCCGACGGCTCGACCGATAACGGGATTACTAGGGAACATCTACAGTGGTCAAGTACCCTTTGCTAGACCAGTAGGGTTCATCCCTCCCAAAAATGGGGTTGCCATCCCAACCGTCAATGGGATCCCACTGGGAACTGGCTTAGCTGGTACAACTTTTGCAGGTAACCCAAACTCTCAAAATGCTAATGACCGAAATGGGGCCCAATTAGGCCCCGACGGATTGGGCTTGGGCTTTGGTACTATCACCGTTATCGACGATATGATAACATATGGGCCTGACTTGGGCTCTTAATCAATCGGTAAAGCCCAAGGAGTTTACGTCGCTAGCTCATCAGAAGGTACCACACAAATGATGGCATTCACAGCCATGATAGAAGGAGGTGAGTATGGTAATAGCCTCAACTTCTTCGGAGTTTATAAGATCGGGAGTGCGATGTCACGTTTATCCATTACTAGTGGGACCGGTAAGTTTAAGAATGCTTGTGGGTACGCGGAGGTGCGGTCGCTGGTTCCGCCTGGTCAGCATGTCACAGATGGAGCTGAGACATTGCTAAGGATCACAGTTCATCTCACCTACTGAGAACCGATGAGTATATGGTATGGAGAAGGGAGAAGCAAGATCTGGGTTTGTGTTGGCTTGGAACTGAATGAATGTGAGTTTGGTTTAAGTGTAAGTTTGCTTTCATGGTATAAAATGTGACTAGTCTTTTTATGTAACTAAGCAAATGTGTGCATTTAAAATTTGATTTACCTTGAAAACTTACAGTCATGAATAGTAGAATTTATAACATTAGGGCCAAAATAAGCGCTGTTTAAATGGGCCGCGTAATTAGTCCCTCATTGATATCCCAATATAAGTGCCCGTTTAATTGGGGTCGCGTAATTAATCCCACATTGATAGGCTACTATATTCCTAGTTTCTTTATATATTAATCTCACGTTAATATTTGAATGAGCAATGATCTTTATGAGCATTGGGTTGTGATGGGTTCCAACCAAAATCTGATTTCAGGATTGCTGATGCGCAAATGAGCTCGTTTTTTTTCCCCATTTTTGGTTGAATCTAAACTTTGATTTGATGAGGTTAGGTTAGGCCTTTTGGTTGAATCTAATCATCAATTTGTTTGCTGAGGTTAGGTAATGCTTTGGTTCAAACCCAAGAGATTGTCCAAGTTGGGCATAACTAGGCCTTGAACTCCGCCCAACCTACTCGAATTACACCCTTTTCATCATTTAGGGCTAAAATAAGAACAAATATGCGCGTTTGTCATTTTAAAACGGTCGCGACATAGTCCCACATCGCTAATGTAGTAAATGTGCAGCTTCATTTTTATAATAAGCTCTTCATTAAGTATGACATGAGCAGTGATCGAATGTGCTACAGGTTGGCAAGGGGTTCAACCGTAAACTGACGAAGTGATGTCAAGGAGCACGTATGAGCTCAAAAATGTGTGCTTTTTTTTGTATGGATTGTTTAATGAAAAAAGATATCTTAGTACGTTATTTCTTTATTAATTAACGTCATTACAACCTTAATTCGGGCAATGCGATGGGTTCCAACCTTTGATTTCTGGAGCAATAGATGCGATTCTGAGCTCACTTTTGTTTGGGTTCACTTTTTTATTATTCCTAGACAAGAATATGGAAATTTCATGAGCTTAAAACACCCTTTCCAAAATGGAAATGTAGATATTTATTTCACTTCTAACTTTTTTTTTTTTTGTTAGTGTACCCCACCTTATCCTGTAGAATTCAATACGATTCAAGAACTGATTTTTGGTGAGGATGTTCTCCTTATCATATAGATCATTCTCACATAAAATTAGTTTATTCTAAAATTTTTAACTCCATTAAACGTTAATTGAGAGTTGATTGAAAATCATCGGTGATAAGTAAAATGGTCAATTTTTTTTATGGCATTAGAAATTTTAGAATGCACTGATTTTTTGTGAGGATGATCTACATCGTGGGAAAAATATCCTCACCATCAGCCCTTGGATCGTATCCAAATAGGCTCTATAGGAAGGTTGTCGATCTACCGTTATATTCTTGCACTCGGCATACATTCCTCTGTGGGAATAAATTTGACACAGTTTTTCAAAAATGCCAAATTTCATTCACACTCCCTCTTTCTAAACAAAAATTATTACTTTTCTTTACTAATATAACACTTGATTTATGAGGCTACAATATGAGTTGATTTTTGTGAGGATGATGTCTCCACACTATCGTTTTTACAACAAGTTACATCATTAAAAAAAAATTTAACATTTCTAAAATTATTTAAATGATGTGAATTATTTTAAAGATTATCTACGTGGTGAACAGTCCTCACAAAAAATCGATCATTAGATTATTCTATATGGGGTTAGACAGACCATTGTAAATAAAGGTTAATAATAAGTGGGGGCGTTTTGTTTATTGAATATTAAATATTAAGAATACAAGTTGGGATTTTTAAAAAGTCATTTTTGGATAATGAATCTCAGGAGGCCTAAACATCTCTTATACAATTGAGGATGAGGGGGGCAATTCTGTCCTCTTCCGATAAATTATTTTTATCAAAGGTTATAAGGTTCGTTCTTATAAGGACACCAACCTATGCTTCTTTTAAAGACCAAAATGTCCTTAAGTTTCTAAAATACCAGATGTGTTCCATGGTATTAAATGACCAAAATAACTTTATTTAATTTTTTAATACATTTATACCATTTAACAAAATTATTATATAAATGACCAAAATAACTTTATTTTCTTTTATGAAATATCGGGCGTGTCCCGTGGCCATAGTTATTTATTTACACCTGATTTATACTTGACGGTGGAGTCGCGTGGAGTGGATCCAAAGGCGCCTGTGTGGGTGCGCGCGAAGCGCGCATGAGAGCAACGCGCGTAGCGCGTTGGACATTCAACCCACGCGCACGAAGCGCGTGTGGAGAGAATGGACAAGGTTTTGAGCCGTACCAGAGGTACGGCGATATACCTAGTTTAATACATAAAATCAAGGAATTAAATTGACAAATTTTGCATTGAGAGAGAACTAATTAGGCACGTGTCAAAGATAATTACAGGCGCTCTTTTATAATACCAGGTACATTAAGTACACGTGAACCTTGCCGCAGCGCGTGCAGGTCGAATTAATATTTTAGTTTGCCCTAATACGCGTGTCATATTCTCATTCGCTGTTTGACGTGTACGGAGCTTATTGGAGTGAGCTCCTCACTAGGGCTGGGAGTTGCGTAACTCGCTTTCCGTTCCGTTCTGTTTCGTTGAATTTTGTTCATTGGCAAAAGACCCTCTACGTTGGAGAAAATAACGATTATACCATCCTCTCAATAAAATTATAATAAAAACTAAAAATTTCAGGCTCTTTTGATCTTTTATAATATCTTGAGTGACATATTTTCAACTTGTGTTGAGTGGAAGGCCTTTATTGTTAGTGCCCCTCAACATAGCTCTTAGTGGTTAACCATGTAAATGGATCTTTTTTTTTTTTGATGAAAAAGGACAAAGCCTTAAACTTTATTAGGAATCAAAACAACCAGACTCCCTATCAGTAGCTATAGGGGCGACAAGACAGGAAGGTGGGTAAGGACCCAACCAAACATCAGAAACAGTAAAATCTAGAGCAAATTTTGCTAGGGAATGTGCCACACAGTTAGCATCCCGTTTGATGAAAACAAATTCTAAATTATCATCCCTATGGAGGACATGTCGTAGATCCGAGATGTGACTTTGAATACGCCAAGGAATATCTTCTTGTGTACCAGAAATAGCTTGAACAACCAATTTAGCATCACCTTCAATAATTACCCTCTCAGTATGAAATCTGCTAGCAAATGAAGCCCCTAATAGGAAAGCAAAAGCTTCTGCTTCTATAGGTGAGGAACATTCAGATACAGAGGTGATGCAACCAAGCAGAGCCCCTTCAGAATTACGAGCCACAGCCGCTGCAGAGTATCGAGGGAAGACAAAGGCTCCGTCAACATTGATTTTAATAGAGTTGGGAGCTGGTGGAATCCAACGTACATGAGAAGTAAGATTTTGACCAGGGACAAAATCAACCACATCTTCAGAAAAAGGCGCAGAGTAATCCTTTGCTAGAGTACAAGCAGCATCAATAATTTTCAGGATATCAGGTTGAATTTTATCAAAGACGAGCCTGTTTCGAGCCTTCCATAAGCACCACAACAGGGAAGCACCTAATTGAATACCTTCTGTACCAAACTCAGATTCAATCCAGTTGCGCAGCATCGTGTCAATTGTTATTGAAGAATCCTCAAAATGAAGACCCAATGGTGAAGCAAACCAAACTGCCTGCGAGAAAGAACAATGAAGCAACAAGTGATCTCTTGTCTCGATTGCACACAAGCAGAAAGGGCAATCAGCGTTAATCTCTGAAATAAATTTTGACGAATTCGATCTAGAAGCAATGCCATTATGCAGGAGACGCCAGAGAAACATATGGACTCTAGGTGATATGCCCTGCAGTTTCCAAAATTTCCCCTAAGGAAAATCAGGATCAATAGTAGAAGAAGATGAGGAATTAGAAGGAGCCTGAATGATAAGCTGCTTGTAAAACTTCTCCAAATTCTATTACATCAAAATTTATGTTATGAGTGAACGATCGTTGATTTGATTTAAACAGAATTAATGTCACGTTGCCATACGGAAAGAATAAAACTTGGTTTTGGATGAATAAACATACAAAAGAATCGAAAACGACGAGTTAGACCCATGTCATATGTTGAGAGGATATTCGTTAAACAAAATGGACTCGTTTTGTTATTTACGTGCCAATTACACATACTTCGTGAGAAAGACTAATTTTTGTTTGGCATTGCATTGTACATGTATAATTTGAACTAAACTTTGACTGTACATGTTTAATTGGCATTTAAATACAATCTATTTTTCAATAATTAAAGTTGAAATTTTCACCATGCAATAGAATTTGGAGAAGTTTTCCTGTTAACCTAGCAAAAACCTATAAGCACTGGTTATATAGTTATAATGTTAGGATTTAGGAGTGCAGAAATAAAAAACAAAATAAAAATAAAAGGATACAATCAGCCGTGCTTTTAACTTGGTCAGGTACATTAGATGCTTCACTAGGTTTCAACTTTCAACTTTGTTTTCATCAAAAGCTTTGGAATTTAGGTGAAATTATGGGAACATCATATAAATGGTATTAAAATCTTATTTCTTATGAAAAAATGGTATTAAAATGTTAAATTTTTTTTTTCCCTTTACGAAAGCCTTTGTCTCATTGTCTGAGTCTCTCTTTCTTCTTTTTTTTTTTTTTCTTTTTAAAAAAAAATCTTTGGATAGATAGGAAAAAATTAAATTTAAGTAAGAATAATAAACCAAAATCGTAGAGATAAAATCTAAAAACCTTATTCTAGGTTCAAAACTCATTCATAAAATGTCCTAATTAGTATTTAAGTAACGAGACCGATAAATGATCACATTTAGTACACTTGTTCATCTAAGAATGCCTAACCGCCACACCGATCATTCGGGGGATTCTTAAAGAAATCAAAGTAACTAATTTATACATGGCAAAAAAAGAAAAAGAAAGAAAAAATCAGTTAACGAGACCTTACCATATGTGGTTGAGTGAGAGAAATTTGGCGCGAAGATTAGAAATTTAATTTAAATTAGTACGATAAATAAAAACATAATAATAATGAAAAAAAGATAAAAATTTGTACTTTTTATAGTAGTGACTTGAAAAAAACACAAAGACTGTTCTTCCTTTTATCGTAATCACCCGCATCAAACATGAAAGCAATGTTGTCGTCGTCTTCTAATGTAGTTAATTAACAATGAAAATGTCAATACTCCTATCATCAAAAAATAAAAATAAAATATGAAATTTGTTCTCTAAATCATGATTTTCATGTTAACTTGTTAAGTGATTCAAAATACAAATAGTGTCATTGGATAAAGCGCCTTAGTACTAAAAATATTTATATCCTTATCATTTAAAAAACACAAATAAGTTAAAGAAAATAATTATTTCATAAATAAATAAATAAAAAGCAATTACTCAGAAAATAAAAAATAGAAAAAGGAAAGAAAAATAAAGGAGGGGTAAGAAATGAATTATAGGTGAAACTGATGGCAATTTGATAAGAAAGAACCAAAAATGTACAACCCCTCATTCCCAACCCCTAAAGTTGTCAAAAAAGTTATGTGATAAAGAAGAGAAGAGAACCCTCTTCCTCTTTCTCTCTCCTCTCTCTCTATTCTTCTATTGTTCTTGGGTTAGCCCTCTTTCTGGTTCATCTCCCTCTCCACTGGTACCAGTGGCAGACAGAGAGAGAGAGTGAAAAAAAATGGAGTCTTTGGAGACAGCAGCTTGGCTTGTAGACGACCTTCTTAACTTTTCATCAGATATTGGAGAAGGCGAAGAAGAACCAAAACAAGAAGTAGAAAATGAAGATGATGAGAACAGAAACAACAAAACCACCAACAACAACAACAAGAAAGTTCTCCCTTCTTCTTTGCCCTTGGACTCAAAACCCTTAAAGGAGGAAGCTTTACCAAACATTTTTGACCCAGACAAAGAAAACCCTTTCTTCCCTGTAAGTCATTTTTGGCTGCTCTTCTTCTTCTCTTTCTGTTTCTCTATTTTTTAGTTTTAAACCCTTCCTTTTGGACCGAGTCAACTCGTAGCTCGGCCGAGTTTTAGCCCTTGTATTGGGCTTTCCTGACTCGGCCGAGTTAATGTTGGAATAAAGCTGTTATTTCAGTATTTTGAAGATGAAACTAGACGACCATTGTTGTCTTTGATGTATTTGAAGTTCGAAAATGAAGAAACTTTTTCTCTGTTTAGTTAAATGTGATGACTCGGCTTATATAGTGAGTCAACTCGTCGGAGTCATGTTAATGTCTATGGAAAATGGAACTAGACAAGTGTTGTCCTCTGTTTTTGAAGATAAAATGAAGAAACTTCTTTCATGATTCGCCTATTTTACTTAGTCAACTCGTCCGATTCAATTTCATTTGATTTTTCCCTCTTTTCTACATTCTCAGGAGTTTCAAGAAGAAGAACTAGAATGGCTATCAAATGAGAATGCATTCCCATCAATAGAAACATTTCTACCAATGAAACCCAACAATGTCATGAAGCACCAAAGCCCTGTTTCAATTAGGCTTGAGAACAGCAGCAGCATCAGTTGCAGTAGCAGTAGTAGTAGTGGAATAATGAGTTGTTGCGGCACTCTTCAAGTTCCAGTTCGGGCGAGGAGCAAGAGACGAAGACGCAGACGCAGCAGTTTGTTGGAGTTATCTGGTCGTCAATGGACTTTTTGGTCAGAACCCGTGAAGAAAAATGGAGGAAGAAGAATGGCAAAAACTACAACAGGGAGGAAATGTTCGCATTGTTTATCAGAGAAAACACCACAATGGCGAGCAGGTCCTTTGGGACCAAAGACACTATGTAATGCATGTGGGGTAAGGTATAAATCAGGACGCCTCATGCCAGAGTATCGCCCTGCGGGCAGTCCAACATTCATGACTGAATTGCATTCGAATTCTCATAAGAAAGTATTGGAGATGAGGAGGCAAAAGCAGAAGATGATGTCGCAGTCTTTGGATACAGGGTAACATAAAAATATGTTGTTTCAGGATAGCATAGAATGTTAGTTAGGTTTGTTATGATGGATAGATACATGGTTTGGTTTCTGTGTGTTGTTTTTTGTTTTTTTTCTTCATAATTTTGGTAGGAATTTTTTTGACTTAATCTTTAATAGATAGTCATTTCTTATTTGTTTGTGATTATTTATCTCATTTGGGGTGGAATTCATACAAATTGGGTGTTAACGATGCTTTGGGTTACAAAGATGGGAGTTCTAGAATCGTCAATACACACAAATTGATCATCACAATTTGTCCAAAAGTTACTGAATCGGGTTGTGACTGAAGGGGGTTTGATTAATCCAAGCTGCTCTTGAGGGTTGCCTTGAAGAACAATTTTTATCTGACAGTGAATCGAATCTTTTGCAGATAACTTGGATACATGACAGGTATTGTTATTGGTAATGCGGTCTTATTGCTTATTTGAGATTTTTCCCTTATTTGCTTTGATTATCCTTATTTTAGTAGGTATCGTAAGAGTAGTAATATTTCTTTATCTTTGTCATTTGGTTTGATTGAGTTCTCTTGCTTATTTTTCTCTACATACTTTGCTATTCTTGATAAAGCTTGTTTGAATTCTGCTTGAATATTGAAATTGAAAACTGGTGAGTTTTCAACAAGTACTTAGCCGGAGATAGGTAAGTGAGGGTTTTGAGAGAACCAAAATTTCATGAGAGAGCTTGTTAGCTTGAAGATGGTTGTCATTGAGGTAGAATTCTTTGAGGTTGGATAGAGTTCTAATGAATTTAGATTGCTAATGAGTGTTGATTCAATCCTCAATGTCTCGAGCGTCGACAAACCCCACCAACCCTGCTAAAGAACTAAAAAAAGAAGTTGGGGTGGGGTGAGGGTGGATGACAAGATCTCAATACTGATGTTTTTTCCGGACAGAGATAGAAAAATTGAATGAAAGTGGTTGATCAGTCTAATACTCTATCGGATATCCAAGAACTGCTGTTGTAATCCCATATAAGGACGCCTTGATTCTTACTCTGACAATTGGATTATGTAAGGAAAATTAGGAAGGTCTTGAATCTCTTGATAGATCTAGGTAGTATTGCGGACATTTCATTTCACCTTGTGCTTGGTTAAATGAGGTTGGAGACGGATAAACTGAAGACATAACAAAGGCTCTATTGGTAAGTTTTGATGGAACTATTTGAGAGCTCATTGTAATGGATTTACCCTTCGTACGATGCTGTTATGGGGGAAATGGTGGATCCTTAAAATGATAGCGATTCCTTGTACATACCATTAAGTGATTCAATTTTCTATATTAGTTAGAACTCTATTATAAGGAGGTATATTAGCCTGATAATCTAAGCTGGTTAGTTTAGAATGTGCTGATAAAACAAGGACTAGTATGAAACAGGTGGAAATGACAATGGCAAGGAAAGTTTTGCAATAGCATCTTGGACATGGGATGTGAAGTTGAAAATGCATAGGTGATGGGTCAAGAGATGAAAAGAAGGATTGTAGGAAGTAGATGTTGGGGACAAACAAGAACTTAAACTATCTTCATTAGCCCAACACTCGTAGGAGAGAAAAAGCTTGGTAGATGAAGTTATTGTGAGAGATCAAGGAAGTCTTTGCTGGTATTTCCAATGCATGATAAGAGTGATCTGAGACATGCTTTTTATCGCCCGCATGTGGACCTATCATCGTTGTCAATTAGATAGAAGAGAAAGAAAATAGTAGCGGTTTTAAATGTGAACCTATTGAGCAAAGTTGATGGTGAAAATTCTTCATAGAAACTTAGCTTGTAGTAGTGTGTAAAGCAAAGGTGATAAATATGAAATTAATCTTTTGAAGAGTCACGAAGTTAAATGAGGTACTTGTGTACCAGGGATCATTAGACAAAAAAAGAAAAGAAAAAAAAGAAATTGGTGTCAAGGATGCTGTAAAAAAATGGGATCCAGCATGTTTTTGAATCTAACAAATTTGTATTCACCAAGAATGATATGTTTGTGGAAAGGGGTTTATATTTCTGAAGGCATATAAATTAACTTTGACAGTTGACTGTGAATAGAGCTTCTTCTACTTAGAAAAGAGAGATGAAATATTAAAACAAAAGAAAAATTCAGAGCAAAGGAAGTTAGAAGTTTGATATACTTTTGTAGATGATTACAATGGATATTGTACTGTTTACTTAACTTAAAGAACTAAAGTAGAAAGTGAACTATAGTAAAAGATTAAAACACTAGGAACTGACAAAAGATATCAACTCTATAAACTTAATGAAATAACTTACCTAACAAGAACTCCTTATTCATCGCAACAGATGGCGTCACTAAAATGAAAAATTGAACTTGCGGTGAATGGGGAATGCTGTGTTCTTTTTGTGTCTTGTTTAGAGATCACATAGCCTATCTCGTGAACTCTGGTAAGCAGTAAAGCAAAAAAAGGCCTATTTCCAAATACCTCGAAGTGAGGGGATGCTTAACTAAGCTTAGCTTTGCATAGCCTTCAGAAAACAAAAATGGAATACAAAAGGCTTGTGTTGATGATCTGTATGTAATACATCTACATGATTTATCCATTCCTGAGGGGCTGACATTTCAAGTTCTGTTATAACATGGAGCTTCAGTTTCGTCATAATTTATAGTCTGAGTAAATCTAGATTGATAAGTGGGTGATAGTTGATTTGTGTGATCTAGTTTAGGACTTTATTATGATATCTCCTGGTTTACCTTAGTATCTCTTAACTTATCAAAGGAGGAAAAGAAGTGAAAAACCATCTCAACATCATCTTTTTCATCTGCAAGTACTCAACATGAACACAACATTAGTACTTGTCTTGGCTCTGTTCTTCTTCTGTGAGTCACATGTTCTTGTCAAATTCCATATAGATGTTATCAATGACTTGGGCAATGGCATTGCCAATTCGATGAAGACTATTTGGGTTTGCAGGTAGGTACTCCCTTTCTGTCCCTACCAGTACATTTTTTCCTTTTTTCCAATTATCTGTGACTTGGGAAGGAATCGATCTCTGCGAATAAGAACTAGGAGCAGATCTGCAGATGTGGTGATGGTAATTGCTACTGGAAGGTGAAACAAGATGGTTCTACTTGTGCAATGTGAAATCTGGAAATTCATCGTTCAAGTGGGTACATTGATGGTTACTCACTTGTGCAGAATCTCACTGTTCCTTTTGTGAATAGTATATCTTGAATTCATGAATCAGTTGTTGCTTTCTTTTTTTTTGGATTTGTTGTTATGTTGGTGAACGAGCTACTCGACTATTGGAATTAAATTAAACCAATTTAAGTGCACGTAAGTTACATAAGAGTTTGGACTGATTTTGGTGAGAACGAATTATTATGATCATGTTCCATCTACAATCGAACCTTGTACAGTACGTTGTGCAGTGATACTCGACGTATCCCTTGACCTTGGTCAAATGTTATTGACCAATCTAAAAATGCGACAGAAATTCAGTTTTGAGCAGGTGTCAAATTAGCAGTCTGCAGCATTTACTTCCGAAACTGTAAAAATTTATTTTAGTATCTCTTCATTAATGTGCATGCCTGACTATCACTTCTTATACATTTTGCAAGCATGCAAAAGAGGCAAAACAAATACAAATACAAAACATCCTTATAACTTGTAATTAAGCTTAAAATCAGGTTTTATCATTTTTATGTTCACTCCTACTAGGGTTTTTTCTTATGATTAATGAATTATCGACATATTCGGAGCTGGACGAGATAGGGGGAATATGGTCATGAAAATATATGCTACTGGAGTGCTAAAAAAGACGGTTTGTATCGCTATAATGCAGGAGGCAAATTTGATGAGCGCATGTTCAAATTTTAATTAACGACTGTGATGATGATTATACTCAATTAGATCAAGGCGGGGGGCCATTTCAGTATTCTCTACTAATCACAAGTATAAATATTTTTCATTTTGGGATTTTATAACACATTAAGGACCGGACCAAACTGATTTCCTAATTGGATTGGTCGGTTTGGACAATATTTGCCTACCCCTGGCCCTAGGGTTATAATTGGATCATGAGGACACCCTGAACCTCAAATTTGGGCTGATGACCCACAACGCAGCAAAGTGAGACTTAAAAAGTAAAATAAGCCCACTCAGTTAGGCTATTTTCATGCCCAGCTTGACTTTGATCTAAACAGCATAAGGAATATAAACAACGTACACGCATGATCCCCCTCATTTTCGCAAGTGGATTGGATATTTCCACTTAACTTTTTATATGTTCTGCACAAATACTTATCCTTGTACTCCCTTTAGTAAAAGCTCAGGATAAGGAATGTACCCAATGTACATGCAAGACCCCTCATTTTTGCTAGCAGCGAGGGGATCGATATTTATCCCATCCTTATCTAATCAACCCCATAAAAACCCTACTTCTTGTAGGGCTCACATGAAAATGATCCTAACATAGTTATTCTAAATTTTTTTTTTTTTTTTTTAAATTTTTATTGATTTGATAGGGTTACAAGATTTAGCACAAGCGGTTGATTTTCAAATAATGATGGTGAGTAAAACATACTCATTTGAAATCATTTATGTATTTATCTTAATATGATCCGCACTGTAAGGGGGGCTTAAATGGAGTTGGATAAGGAGGAGCTCAATATCCGCTCTTATAAATTGCATGTATATCCATGGACCACAAAGTAATAACTGAAAAGTTAACACCAAATTTCTATCATTACTTCATGACACAAATAACCCATCTCATAAATATACATGAACCACCGCAAACAACTGAAACAGGCAGAGTTAGACTACACTCACGTGGGATTGCTCACGCCTTGACGCGCGCGTCACCAATTAAATTCAATGACAAAAGAAAAGTGAAGGTCCCTCATTATTCATTGCACACTCTCTCTCTAAATTTTATTGGTTTCACATCGGCGGATAAATTTAATAGGTGAGAATCACGGGTGAGTCTAGAATTTTCCAAAACGGTAACTCGAGATTGTATTATTAACTACAATTTCAGGCATACCTTAATTACCAGCTTCCTCTCTGCTTATATATAGTCTCTTACCATTTGCAAGTAAGATTAAGAACAACAGTACAGTACAGTACAATACAATACTACTACAGCTAGCTAGCATGTACTTCTTACAGTAGTAGTTTGGTTTTGATACTTATAATCTTGGGGGCCCTGTTGGTTATGTCCGAGTCTTCAACAGCTAGCAGTGTACTTGCTGCTGCTGCAGGCAAATATCAGGTTAACATAAGTAACGATCTAGGTGAGAAGTTTAATGATCCGACTGTTCATTGTCAATCTAAAGAGAGTGATCTCGGCGAGCATACGCTGCCATTCGGTTCGGTTCTGTTTATAATTGGAGTTTCAGTCTCAGTTTATCATCATCTGATATCCTACAATTTTCTACTGTGATTTCGCTTGGGGTATGTCAATGGACGGGCATTTTGATGTTTTCGTAGCCAAAAGGGATTCAAACCGATGCGGCGCTGATAATAAGTGTTTATATCAAGCGAAACAAGAAGGTTAAATTTGTACTTCTACAACTGGGAAAAGAAATGTGTGCATCATATTTTAGTCTATTTGTATTTATTCACTTTAATCGCGTGGATTTCAATCTTTTTTTATTTTTTTTTCATTTTGAATCATATATCGTTTTATTATAGCTAGTAGAAATGTATTGAATGCCGTACTAAAAGGAAAAAAAAAAAACTAAAACGTTTAAACAAAAAGTACCATGTAACAAAGAAGAATTTTTTGCCCATTTATATGAGAAGAGAACAGATTCGTAGACATGCTTAAATAAACATGTTTTATAGAACACGTACACATGAAATTCATACCAAATTAATACTGATATAATTTTCTTGCTATTGTAAGTTGATGATTTCTCAATCTTTTTATGTGTTTGAGCTAGCCCCAGAAGATGGCAACTATTGTAATTCGTTGATACTGATTGGCTTTTTTGTTAAGTTGGACAAATGACTTTGATTGGAAAAACCGAATGGGCCATTTGTTGCAATGACAGTCACTGGCATCCCTCTAAATCTAGGGCTTTAATTAGCCTCATATATGAAGCATACACAGAGTAATGAATAAAGGGTAACACCAGCCACCTGGTTGTATCATTTACTTCATGACCTGTAAATTTATTACAATATCTCTTCATTAATTTGCATGCTTGACTATCACTTCCTCTTATACATGTTGCAAGCATGCAAAAGCAGCAAAACAAATACAAAACATCCTTGTAACTTCTGCAAGGAAGCTTAAAATCAGGTTTTATCATTTTTGTGTTCCCTCCTGCTAGGGTTTTTAGGTTCCCTTAAAAAAAAAAAAAATGGGTACTTACAATAGTAGCTATGTTTTCATACTTATTGTTTTGGTCATTGTTCTGTTGGAGTCTAAAACAGTTCTAGGTGGTAGATATCATGTTTATGTAATTAACGATTTGGGCAAGAACATCATTCTGTACGTTCATTGTAAATCGAAAGATGACGATCTCGGCAAGCATTGGTTGAAATTCGGAGCCGATTTTAATTGGAGTTTTAAGATCAATCACTTTTATACTACGCTTTTCTACTGTGACTTAAGTTGGGGAAAGACGAAAGGGCATTTCGATATATTCGTAGCTGGACGAGATTGGGGGGAATGTGGTCATGAAAATATATGCTATTGGAGGGCGAAAAAAGACGGTTTGTATAGGTACAATGCAAAAGGCGAATTTGATGAGCGCATGTTTAAATGGTAATTAGTAAACGACGATGATGATGACTATAGTCAGTAATTAAGATCAGTGGTAATTAATAAAAACAAAAAGTAACACTAGATGGTCATACTTATTGTTTTGGCCCTGGTTCTGTCCGAGTCTTCAACTGTACTAGGCAAATATATCAGGTTTACGTAATTAATGACCTAGGTGAGGAGTTTAGACAGTCTGTTCATTGTCAATCTAAAGACGATGATCTAGGCGAACATTCGGTGCAATTCGGTTCCGAGTTTAATTGGAGTTTCAGGATCAATTTGATTTATACTACACTTTTCTACTGTGAATTAGCTTGGGGTATGAAAAACTTTTGTAGCAGAAAGGGATTCAAACCATGGGCGCCCGGGTGTTATTGGAGGGTGAGACAAGACGGGTTGTACTTGTACAACTGGGATACCGATGCTTATGAGTTCCAGTTAAAATGGATTCAATTACATAACTGTGCACAATTTCAAATTTCAAAACTTTTAGGTAATACTACTAATTTGACTTTTGGCGACAGTTTAAAGAAGTTAAAAGACGACAGTTTAGAAATAACCGTTGCTAAAAGTCTCTGGAAGACTTTTGGCAACGGTTGCCAAGAGTAACTGTTTATATAAAGTAGACCTCTCTTCTTTGTATACCCTCCTTTCCACAACCGAAACCTAGCTAGATTCTCTTCATGGCTAAAAATGCCATTGTGTTGTCGTGCATATGTAAAGTTAATATGGAGATGATCCAATGACTAATTTTGTTGGATCTACATAATGAGAATATCATATTAACAAAAAATAAGCTTTTTTGATGATTTTCAAATGGGTGGAACATACCTATTTGTGAGTTAGTCACCCAGATTTCTTTCCTCCTTATTGGGGATATTTTGGGCCTTTTCAAATTAGTGAGATTGAATCTCCCTTAATGGCCAACTCTGTTGGATTAATTCTCCAGTTCTACCTGGTAACACAGGAGGAAGGCACTACTCCGAAAAATAGTCAGATGCTCTAAGAGGTCTGGACATCCCAAGATATTTTGGGCCTTTCCAAATGTATATGTTGTAATTGATATGGGGGAGGATATATAGCCCCCCTATATAACCGTAATTTGTGGGGCGCACATGCAATGTATCCAGGGGTTGATTTTTTGAGAGAATAATCTACATGGTGAGGAGAACATGCTCACCTGAAATCAGCTCGTTCTAATAAAACTTCTAAACCCTTTAAATTATCACTTAAAAATTGGTAAGTCTTAAACTTTTGTTTTTGATCGTTTATTTAGAACGAATGGATTTGAGGTACGTTAATAAGAAGAACATCCTCTCAAAAAATAAACCCTTATATGCACTGTATATGGCCCCACAAGCGGGAATTATATAACTGCCCTCAATTGATATATATCTCAAGCCTAAGATTAAATCACATTTGGCTGTGGCTTATAAATAGGAAGATGAGGAGATAAGGGTCGAACGATACTGGTAAGCAAAAAAAAAAAAAGGTATTGAATAAATCCAGAAAATGTCAACGGATGGTGTACACAAAAAATAAATTGTACTTGATCTATATTCTCGAAGGTTCAAGTTGATGGCAACTATTGTAATTAGTTGATACAGATTGGCTTTTTTTGTTGAGTTGGAAAATGACTTTAATTGAAAACATCGAATAGGCATTTGTTGCCACCACTGTCACTGGCATCCCTCTAAATCTAGGGCTTTAATTAGCCTCATTTATTATGGGTATCTTTAATGGTATACATGCAGTATACACAGAGAAATGAAAGGGTAGGGTATCATTTACTTCACGACCTGTAAATTTTATTACAATATCTCCTCTTTGACCAACAATCTCAAGGTTGAGGTTCATTGGTCATCACATCAGTGAATTATAACCGTTGGATGATTGTATGTAATGAAAAAATGATTTTGTCTGAAACTATTTTGAAGGAGTTTTTTTGCCAGTTACAGATCTTCAAATCAGCTGAATTTTTGTATAAATAATATTATCATTATTTATGAGATGTTCATAAAAAATCAGCTCAATCAGAAATATCTAACCCTCCAAACAAATCACTTTAAATGTCAGCCGTTCATTCACTCTATTAAAGTCTAAATTAAGTGTTCGTGGTACTAGAGGGTGTTAGAAGTCTCTTATTGAGTTGATTTTTTTAAATATGATCCAAATAGTATAAATAACATACATATCTAAAAATCAGCCCATTTGGACAACCTTAAGAAGCTAATCAAAACATAAAACTAAAAAGTGATGTTAACAAAATCCATAAAACATAAGATAAAATATGAAAAACAAATATAAAACATAATTATAATTTTTGCAAGTTAGTTTAAGACCATAACATGGTTAGTACTAACAATACTAGTAACTATGTTTGGATACTAATTGCCTTTGGCACTGGTTCTGTCGGAGTCTTCAATTGTTCTAGGTAAATTCCAAGTTTTCGTAATTAACGATTTGGGAGAAAAAATTGATCTGTATATTCATTGTCGATCGGCCGATGACGATCTCGGTGTGCATTGGCAGCAATACAAAACCTATTTTACTTGGAGTTTCAATATCAATATATTTCATACTGCACTGTTCTACTGTGATTTGGAATGGGGTAGGGTGAGGGGACATTTCGATATTTTCATAGCAAAACGAGATGTTGATCGATGCGATGGTTCAAAATGCTATTGGAAGGTGAAAAAAGATGGTCTTTACTTCTATAATGGGGATCTTCAGAGTTATGAGTTCGAATTTANAATTAAACCAATTTAAGTGCACGTAAGTTACATAAGAGTTTGGACTGATTTTGGTGAGAACGAATTATTATGATCATGTTCCATCTACAATCGAACCTTGTACAGTACGTTGTGCAGTGATACTCGACGTATCCCTTGACCTTGGTCAAATGTTATTGACCAATCTAAAAATGCGACAGAAATTCAGTTTTGAGCAGGTGTCAAATTAGCAGTCTGCAGCATTTACTTCCGAAACTGTAAAAATTTATTTTAGTATCTCTTCATTAATGTGCATGCCTGACTATCACTTCTTATACATTTTGCAAGCATGCAAAAGAGGCAAAACAAATACAAATACAAAACATCCTTATAACTTGTAATTAAGCTTAAAATCAGGTTTTATCATTTTTATGTTCACTCCTACTAGGGTTTTTTCTTATGATTAATGAATTATCGACATATTCGGAGCTGGACGAGATAGGGGGAATATGGTCATGAAAATATATGCTACTGGAGTGCTAAAAAAGACGGTTTGTATCGCTATAATGCAGGAGGCAAATTTGATGAGCGCATGTTCAAATTTTAATTAACGACTGTGATGATGATTATACTCAATTAGATCAAGGCGGGGGGCCATTTCAGTATTCTCTACTAATCACAAGTATAAATATTTTTCATTTTGGGATTTTATAACACATTAAGGACCGGACCAAACTGATTTCCTAATTGGATTGGTCGGTTTGGACAATATTTGCCTACCCCTGGCCCTAGGGTTATAATTGGATCATGAGGACACCCTGAACCTCAAATTTGGGCTGATGACCCACAACGCAGCAAAGTGAGACTTAAAAAGTAAAATAAGCCCACTCAGTTAGGCTATTTTCATGCCCAGCTTGACTTTGATCTAAACAGCATAAGGAATATAAACAACGTACACGCATGATCCCCCTCATTTTCGCAAGTGGATTGGATATTTCCACTTAACTTTTTATATGTTCTGCACAAATACTTATCCTTGTACTCCCTTTAGTAAAAGCTCAGGATAAGGAATGTACCCAATGTACATGCAAGACCCCTCATTTTTGCTAGCAGCGAGGGGATATTTATCCCGTCCTTAACTAATCAACCCCATAAAAACCCTACTCTTGTAGGGCTCACATGAATATGATCCTAACAGTTATTTTAATTTTTTTTTATTAATTTGATAGGATTACAAGATTTAGAACAAGCGGTTGATTTTCAAATAATGATGATGAGTACAACATACTCATTTGAAATCATTTATGTAATTATCTTAATGTGATCCGCACTGTAAGTGGGGCTTAAATGGAGTTGGATAAGGAGCTCAATATCCCCTCTTATAAATTGCATGTATATCCATGGACCACAAATTAATAACTGAAAAGTTAACACCAAATTGTATCATTTACTACATGACACAAATAACCCATCTCATAAATATACATGAACCACCACAAACAACTGAAACAGGCAGAGTTAGACTACACTCACGTGGGATGGCTCACGCCTTGACGCCTCACCAATTAAATTCAATGACAAAAGAAAAGTGAGGGTCCCACATTATTCATTGCACATTCTCTCTAAATTTTATTGGTTTCACATCAGCAGATAAAATTAATAGGTGAGAACCACGGGTGAGTCTAGAATTTTCCAAAACGGTAACCCCAGATTGTATTATTAACTACAATTTCAGGCATGCCTTAATTACCAGCTTCCTCTCTGCTTATATATACTCTCTTACCATTTGCAAGTAAGATTAAGAACAACAGTACAGTACAATACAATACTACTACAGCTAGCTAGCATGTGTTCTTACAGTAGTAGTTTTGTTTTGATACTTGTCTTGGGGGCCATGTTGGTTATGTCCAAGTCTTCAACAGCTAGCAGTGTACTTGCTGCTGCTGCTGCAGGCAACTATCAGGTTAACATAAGTAACGATCTAGGTGAGAAGTTTAACGATCTGACTGTTCATTGTCGATCTAAAGAGAGTGATCTCGGCGAGCATACGCTGCCATCCGTTCTGTTTATAATTGGAGTTTCAGTCTCAGTTTATCATCATCTGATATCCTACAATTTTCTACTGTGACTTGGCTTGGGGTATGTCAATGGGCGGGCATTTTGATGTTTCCGTAGCCAAAAGGGATTCAAACCGATGCGGCGCTGATAATAAGTGTTTATATGAAGCAAAAAAAAAAAACTAAAACGTTTAAACAAAAAGTACCATGTAACAAAGAAGAATTTTTTGCCCATTTATATGAAAAAAAAAGTGAAAACAATTCCTCGATATAGAGAGAAAAAAAAAAACATCTAAAATTGCTAAGTGCATTTAGTTAAGTATATCCCTCATCTCCTTGTAAAGTTTTTGCGACATTAGGTTTCGCATACGGATTATTTGAAGAATACATGTTTCTAAGAAAAGAGAACAGATTCTTAGACATGCTTAAATAAACATGTTTTATAGAGCACGTACACATGAAATTCATACCAAAGATGTAATTTTCTTGCTATTGTAAGCTGATGATTTCTCAATCTTTTTATGCATCATTAATAGGGCATCTCTTACACAATTAGTGTTTGAGCTAGCCCCAGAAGATGGCAACTATTGTAATTAGTTGATACTGATTGGCTTTTTTGTTAAGTTGGACAAATGACTTTGATTGGAAAAACCGAATGGGCCATTTGTTGCAATGACAGTCACTGGCATCCCTCTAAATCTAGGGCTTTAATTAGCCTCATATATGAAGCATACACAGAGTAATGAATAAAGGGTAACACCAGCCACCTGGTTGTATCATTTACTTCATGACCTGTAAATTTATTACAATATCTCTTCATTAATTTGCATGCTTGACTATCACTTCCTCTTATACATGTTGCAAGCATGCAAAAGCAGCAAAACAAATACAAAACATCCTTGTAACTTCTGCAAGGAAGCTTAAAATCAGGTTTTATCATTTTTGTGTTCCCTCCTGCTAGGGTTTTTAGGTTCCCTTAAAAAAAAAAAAAATGGGTACTTACAATAGTAGCTATGTTTTCATACTTATTGTTTTGGTCATTGTTCTGTTGGAGTCTAAAACAGTTCTAGGTGGTAGATATCATGTTTATGTAATTAACGATTTGGGCAAGAACATCATTCTGTACGTTCATTGTAAATCGAAAGATGACGATCTCGGCAAGCATTGGTTGAAATTCGGAGCCGATTTTAATTGGAGTTTTAAGATCAATCACTTTTATACTACGCTTTTCTACTGTGACTTAAGTTGGGGAAAGACGAAAGGGCATTTCGATATATTCGTAGCTGGACGAGATTGGGGGGAATGTGGTCATGAAAATATATGCTATTGGAGGGCGAAAAAAGACGGTTTGTATAGGTACAATGCAAAAGGCGAATTTGATGAGCGCATGTTTAAATGGTAATTAGTAAACGACGATGATGATGACTATAGTCAGTAATTAAGATCAGTGGTAATTAATAAAAACAAAAAGTAACACTAGATGGTCATACTTATTGTTTTGGCCCTGGTTCTGTCCGAGTCTTCAACTGTACTAGGCAAATATATCAGGTTTACGTAATTAATGACCTAGGTGAGGAGTTTAGACAGTCTGTTCATTGTCAATCTAAAGACGATGATCTAGGCGAACATTCGGTGCAATTCGGTTCCGAGTTTAATTGGAGTTTCAGGATCAATTTGATTTATACTACACTTTTCTACTGTGAATTAGCTTGGGGTATGAAAAACTTTTGTAGCAGAAAGGGATTCAAACCATGGGCGCCCGGGTGTTATTGGAGGGTGAGACAAGACGGGTTGTACTTGTACAACTGGGATACCGATGCTTATGAGTTCCAGTTAAAATGGATTCAATTACATAACTGTGCACAATTTCAAATTTCAAAACTTTTAGGTAATACTACTAATTTGACTTTTGGCGACAGTTTAAAGAAGTTAAAAGACGACAGTTTAGAAATAACCGTTGCTAAAAGTCTCTGGAAGACTTTTGGCAACGGTTGCCAAGAGTAACTGTTTATATAAAGTAGACCTCTCTTCTTTGTATACCCTCCTTTCCACAACCGAAACCTAGCTAGATTCTCTTCATGGCTAAAAATGCCATTGTGTTGTCGTGCATATGTAAAGTTAATATGGAGATGATCCAATGACTAATTTTGTTGGATCTACATAATGAGAATATCATATTAACAAAAAATAAGCTTTTTTGATGATTTTCAAATGGGTGGAACATACCTATTTGTGAGTTAGTCACCCAGATTTCTTTCCTCCTTATTGGGGATATTTTGGGCCTTTTCAAATTAGTGAGATTGAATCTCCCTTAATGGCCAACTCTGTTGGATTAATTCTCCAGTTCTACCTGGTAACACAGGAGGAAGGCACTACTCCGAAAAATAGTCAGATGCTCTAAGAGGTCTGGACATCCCAAGATATTTTGGGCCTTTCCAAATGTATATGTTGTAATTGATATGGGGGAGGATATATAGCCCCCCTATATAACCGTAATTTGTGGGGCGCACATGCAATGTATCCAGGGGTTGATTTTTTGAGAGAATAATCTACATGGTGAGGAGAACATGCTCACCTGAAATCAGCTCGTTCTAATAAAACTTCTAAACCCTTTAAATTATCACTTAAAAATTGGTAAGTCTTAAACTTTTGTTTTTGATCGTTTATTTAGAACGAATGGATTTGAGGTACGTTAATAAGAAGAACATCCTCTCAAAAAATAAACCCTTATATGCACTGTATATGGCCCCACAAGCGGGAATTATATAACTGCCCTCAATTGATATATATCTCAAGCCTAAGATTAAATCACATTTGGCTGTGGCTTATAAATAGGAAGATGAGGAGATAAGGGTCGAACGATACTGGTAAGCAAAAAAAAAAAAAGGTATTGAATAAATCCAGAAAATGTCAACGGATGGTGTACACAAAAAATAAATTGTACTTGATCTATATTCTCGAAGGTTCAAGTTGATGGCAACTATTGTAATTAGTTGATACAGATTGGCTTTTTTTGTTGAGTTGGAAAATGACTTTAATTGAAAACATCGAATAGGCATTTGTTGCCACCACTGTCACTGGCATCCCTCTAAATCTAGGGCTTTAATTAGCCTCATTTATTATGGGTATCTTTAATGGTATACATGCAGTATACACAGAGAAATGAAAGGGTAGGGTATCATTTACTTCACGACCTGTAAATTTTATTACAATATCTCCTCTTTGACCAACAATCTCAAGGTTGAGGTTCATTGGTCATCACATCAGTGAATTATAACCGTTGGATGATTGTATGTAATGAAAAAATGATTTTGTCTGAAACTATTTTGAAGGAGTTTTTTTGCCAGTTACAGATCTTCAAATCAGCTGAATTTTTGTATAAATAATATTATCATTATTTATGAGATGTTCATAAAAAATCAGCTCAATCAGAAATATCTAACCCTCCAAACAAATCACTTTAAATGTCAGCCGTTCATTCACTCTATTAAAGTCTATATTAAGTGTTCGTGGTACTAGAGGGTGTTAGAAGTCTCTTATTGAGTTGATTTTTTTAAATATGATCCAAATAGTATAAATAACATACATATCTAAAAATCAGCCCATTTGGACAACCTTAAGAAGCTAATCAAAACATAAAACTAAAAAGTGATGTTAACAAAATCCATAAAACATAAGATAAAATATGAAAAACAAATATAAAACATAATTATAATTTTTGCAAGTTAGTTTAAGACCATAACATGGTTAGTACTAACAATACTAGTAACTATGTTTGGATACTAATTGCCTTTGGCACTGGTTCTGTCGGAGTCTTCAATTGTTCTAGGTAAATTCCAAGTTTTCGTAATTAACGATTTGGGAGAAAAAATTGATCTGTATATTCATTGTCGATCGGCCGATGACGATCTCGGTGTGCATTGGCAGCAATACAAAACCTATTTTACTTGGAGTTTCAATATCAATATATTTCATACTGCACTGTTCTACTGTGATTTGGAATGGGGTAGGGTGAGGGGACATTTCGATATTTTCATAGCAAAACGAGATGTTGATCGATGCGATGGTTCAAAATGCTATTGGAAGGTGAAAAAAGATGGTCTTTACTTCTATAATGGGGATCTTCAGAGTTATGAGTTCGAATTTAGATGGTTGCTCATCACATTGATCACATTTATGTATGTGTATGCATCATTTCTTTTCGGTAATCTTCGATTTGAGTATGTATTTCTCAATCATTTTTAGGTTAGTTTGTTGATTAAGAATAATTATTCGTCATTAATCATATTTCTTTCTTTTAATTTCTCATAGAATTTGGATTTAACCCCAATTCCATAGTCCACCTGCGGTTTAATTTTTCACTCAGTCAAATTTAGCCCAATTCAATATGCAAATTGGATTAAATTTAAAAATTCTTCATTATCGAGGTGGAAGTGAAAATGAGATTGGGTTTTTTTTATTTTTTTGTTTTTTTTTTTCTCATAACCCCTAATTTCTTGAGTTTTTTCTTTTCTTTTCTTTTTTTTTTTCCAAAATATGTGCATGCGCTTTACAGGGTGGATTTTTAACAGATTTTGGATTTAAATTTCATAAGTTAATGTCTTTGGAAAGACTGGAATGATACATCTTTTAGAGTAGGACTTTTTACATTTAATTTTCCACAACCCTAAAAGAGAATGAAGAGGAGTTAATTTGGGATTTCTTTTTGCTTTTCATCTTCTGTTTTTCGGTGATTTTGCAACACGCCCAACTTTTATTCTGACAAAAAATCACATTTTTTTTGAAACTTTCAACTAGCTCCAATCAGAAATTAATTAATTTTAAGCTTTCTAGATCATTTATTCAGTTTACAATTAATTTCCATTGACGTTTAATGAGATAGCTTAAAAAATTTAGAACGATATGATCGAATATATACCTACAAGAGAATGATTTATGCTATCATCGATTTCTATAGTAGGCCCCATGGACCAGTATAATTGAATGAACCAGCGATGTAAAAATTAGTAGGGTCTTAACAAAACAAAGTAGGAAGCAAGCAAAATTTCCTCCAAATCAAAGTTGTGGAGGTCATGGTAAAAGGGGTCGAGTAGTTAAGACACTCACCTCATAAAAAAGAGGTTGAATGATCGAATCATCCTGATGGCCACTCCACATTCAAAAGTTAGGTCTCCTAGCAGCGAAGTAGGGATGGGATGTTGTCCCCGACTGCTAGATCCAACTTTCCCCTGCCCTAATTTTATTTAGTTGTATATGTATCATTTCTTTTAGCATCATACTTATTCTTACACCCTTTTAACACCTTCCAACAATGATGTGATAGTACTCGAAATAGTAGTATATATAATATTAGATGTAACTTGTAATAGGAATTAATGGGCACAACATAAATTAAAACCCATAAAACAGCTAGCTATCATTTAATTAATGAAGTATTGAGACATGCATAACACAAGAACGACGACCTCTCACCACATAACTAACATAACTGCCAAAATAACCTTAAAAAGACATTAATAAAAGAGTAAAAGTAGTGTTTAATTTCACAAAAAAAAAAACAACATAATGGCCGACCGCATAATACTCAAGCTAACACATTTTGATACTGAGAACCAAAATACCAAATCATGGGAGAGGATGA
>MVGT01003956.1:0-26451 GCA_002174775.1 Macleaya cordata | reverse complement strand
CACCACCGAGTCCACCAAGACCTCCTGCACCGCCGACTCCACCGACTCCACCAGCAGCACCAACACCACCTAGACCACCACCAACGCCAGCGAAACCACCAATACCGGCGTAGCCACCAACGCCACCATATTTGACGAAGTTCTTCTGGTCATTGATACCTGCTGCAGATGATGAACTACTACCAGTAGTACTAGTAGGCACTTTAGTACTAGTAGTGTGAACAACTGATGATGATGATGATGATGCTACAGCTGCAGCAGGCTCCTTACGTGCATTACTAGTGTGAACTACTACAGAGAGCACTACTAGCAGCATCACATACCAGCACTTCGCCATCTCTCTCACTTTCTCACTCTAGATCTCACACTCTCTCTCTCTCTCTCTCTCTAGATTGATGTGAGCTGATCGATCTGGAGTATGTGAGGAAGGGGTGGTGTTGTTTGATGATAATAAATAGGATGGAGGAGTAAGCTGTAAGCGGTGGAAGACAGTTAAGAATATTAAAGAGGATGCTAAATGCATCTGTTCCCATTTCAGTTAATTCATATATATGTCTTCATGATACTTTTGATGAGGCCTGAACGCACTTTTAATTCCGTTTCACTGCAACACATATAATAGAAGACTAGCTAGCTGTCGCATATCTCACAGCTAGAACACCAGAACGCTTTACTACCCCTGTTTAATTTAATTTAACTTGCATGGCCCCTCCTTAGCTAGGTAGGGCATGCCTATTTCTTGATGCTGGGATGACCCTTAATTAAATGACATTTTGGCATGTGGCGTGGCGGGCTCTGAAGAGATAATCCAAAGGTCGATTTTTTGTAAAAATGAATTCATCATCATGTAAATCATCTTCATAAGAAATCGTATCATTCTAAAACTTTTAAATTCATCAAAAGTTCAAAAGTTGGTTGCAAACTAATAGTTTTTTAGGAAATCATTTTAACGGTTGATTCGTGACTAATTTTATATGGAGTTAAAATTTTTATACAAAAGGTTGTTTTTGGTGAGGATGATTTAAATGAAAGGAGAGTATTCTCACAAAAATTGGCCTTTCCATCATATCCATATGAGTCCCACAAACCAAAATGTCTTTTAAGAGTCCTGGTTCGATCCCTTCAATTAGCAGCATTACTCTTTTTGAATATTAATCTTCTCACCGTGCGTTTAGGGAGAGAGCATCCTATATCTCTATTTGTATGTGCCTTTTATGTGCCCAAGTTTATTTTGACTCATGGGGCTAATATGAAGGCGAACCAACTGATGTTTTTGCAAGATTGTTCTCCTTGCCATATAGATCATTTTCACAAAAAATCAATTAATTCTAAGAAAACTAATGCTATCAAAAGTTGATTGAAAATAAACCGTTCATTATTATCATATATTTCCGATTAACATCTGATGGGATTAAAAGTTTTAAAAATGACTGATTTTTTGCGAAAATGATCTATGTAACTAAGAGAATAATTTTACAAAATAATCAGCCATTGATTCGAATCAAATCAATATAGGCATATGAAAGACACATGCAAATAGAAACAGAAATATGGTCTCGTTTAGGGCATGAAAAAATAAAATGAATGCTATTATACACACCCACCTTAATTGAAGGAGGGTGCATAGTACAAAATATCATCCATTCGTCAGGTGTACATTATGCGGTGATAGGATGATGTAGTTGACTGTTCACCTAAGAGCTAGACGATGGATGTACTGTTCAACACTAAAGGCTAGATGATATTGTGCACCCTCCTACAAAATGGGTGCGTAAAACAGCACCAGCATAGAATGGTAAAGCAATGTAAAGAAAATTACTTTTGAAACAGATGATTACGGCAGTACCCCAAATGAAAAACCTCCCCAAAATTTGGTCAAACGATGTTGACAATTGAAAATATGATTAGATTTAGTTCTACAAAGAAAAATTATCTTCACTAGCTAGTTAAAGTCATTTATATTAAAATTTTCATACCATTCCCACAACACTCTCAAAGGCTTTCCTAATTCAATTCAAGTCTTTTGGGAGCGATGAAGAATGAAAATAGTCTTACCACAAAGTGTGGCCTATATAATTAATTATGTTAGTAGTTTATCTGTATTCGCGGTGGCATTTTTTTCAATGTTTATTGGTAACGATTTTTTTACGCTTCTCACTCACTTTTTACGATGAATTAGTAATCTGGGCATTATACTCTTAATTATCCTTAACACGTCAATCAAAACGTTCGTTTTGAAGGATAGAATTCGTAAATAGGACTACAGGAGCTTGAATTTTTTGTTAAAATAATAAAAAGTATATATATATAATTTTCGTAATTTTAATCTTGTTGCTAGAGGACCCACCGAGCAAAAAAAACTAGTTACTCCAGTCCAGAATACGACTCTTGTATCTTAAAGTGCAACACTGTAAGTATATACAGAGATCATTCCTAATTTAATTTACCACTGAGTACTACTGATCGATTATGTACGTATTAATGGTGTCTAGGGTTTCTCAAGAAGGAGAGGGAACCGATGTCTTCATCCTGATGTATAGTCGTTGAACATTGAAGCAGACATTACACACTTCGTACTGACATTTTTTTTTTACAGATAAGTGAGTGAGTGGAAGTGTAGGACATTGAAATACGTACTGTAATTACAGTGCCAGCTGGTTGGTTGGTTGGTGAGTCCGCTTTTATTTCCTAACAACCCTAATTCATTTTTTTTTTTATTTTTTATTTATTACATTCCTTCCTTCTACGTGCCAAAAGCTTCAGAATTTTCAGCAAACAACAAAATTGTTTGGGAAATTTTAGTACTGCTTTGAGTGCTCCCTGGTAATTGCTGTTGAATTAGTAACACACCCCTTGACTATCAGTCAACGACATTGACTCCACGCTTTTGAATAACAATTTCCAATTACCCATGGTAGCCACTATTGAATTCGATCGATTTCATGGGTGGCAAGCTCAATCGTGAGCCTAGGCGTCTCTAAAGAGACTTTTAATTACTGAGGGTAATTTTTGGAATTTACTCTATGGTTGAATTAGCCTACAAACTAGTAGAAAAATACTGGAAGATGACAAAAGAAGTTCACTAATTTAATTCGAAAGGGCTGAATTTTTTATGAGGATGTTTATTTATTATACATGTTGACCATTCAAATCCATATCTCTTCCGTGAATTAATGGCGGGTTCTCATTGAATTGCAGGATCTACTTAAAAATCTGCAGAAATTTTGGATTTGGATTCGGTAGAAAAATACCTAAGTTTTTTTTAGCAACAATTGACTGATCGTTGGATCCTTTATGAACTTAATTAGCCAGCAAGCCTAATAATATTCCATTAATACAGACCCACACCCACTCCTCGCTCCAACTTATTTGCTCACATATGTGCTTCTTTGTGTACACAGATCATTGCCCTTAACAAACACAGGCAATACACTTGCATAGAGATTGTTTTGATGAAATAAAATGATGGGAGTACTAAGGGGGTGATTTTTTTTTACAGCGCTTCTGTTTGGACCGACCAGTTTACAAAACTGGTGCCAGATACCTATGTGGCATGGTGGGTCCCACTGCCACATAAGTTGGAAACCCCCTCAAAACACTTTTGGGAGGGGAAAAGTGGTGGGTCCCACCCTGCCACATAGGTTTCTGGCACCAGTTTTGTAAACTGGTCGGTCCAAAAAGATTTATTGTTTTTTTTAACTACTAATTACTGGTGGTCTCACACAAAATACTCTTTGTTTATCACCACTAACTAGTAGTAGTAAGATGCAAAACTTTAATTTTCGGCTTTAGACCTTTTAAGTGGTAGTAAGTGGTTTGAGATCGATTACTACCACTTAATAGATTTGAAACCCAAAATTAAAGGTTTACCTTTTAATACCTCTAATTAGTAGTAAAAAAAAATAAAGAATATTTTAAGTGGACAAACGAAGCAAAAAAACAAAAAAAAAATCACCCCCTA
Source organism: Macleaya cordata (assembly GCA_002174775.1). NCBI lineage: Eukaryota > Viridiplantae > Streptophyta > Magnoliopsida > Ranunculales > Papaveraceae > Macleaya > Macleaya cordata. The sequence continues at coordinate 22,490 of MVGT01003956.1, read as the reverse complement.
ACTAAAAATCTCCTTATTAAAAAGCTAACATCTCCAGATCATGCGGTTTCTGTTTTCCAATTATGACTTCGGACTAGGTCCATGCGTTCATTGTCTATATTTAGACAAAAATTAAATCGGGAGACATGTAAATTAGGATTTCTGTTTTCCCTAGAAAGAAATAATAAAAATTAATTGGGGTAGAGTTGGTGCTACATAACGTGGGTGAACAAAAGTACCCCACACCAACATGACAGTAGTGATGAAATTATATGATGTCAAAGTCAAATAGTGGTCAAAACTATTAAAGGTTTTAAGTGAGTCCCACCACTAATACCTTGGGGTTTTGTTCACCCACGTTATAAGAAGATCAAAGAAATCTGATTTAAATTGGCAACTCATATTACCATATTGGAAAACGTAACGTATTATCAAAGAAAATATCTTGCCCAAATTAAATAACCCAATTTATTGGTGTCTCGATCCTAAATCTCATTTGTAATAATTTGTAAATCGAACCCAAACCCTAGAGTTGTTTCATTCATCGTTTGGAAGTTGATAGATATACATAGAGAGAGAAAGAGATTGAGCATGGTCGTCTTCACTGTATTGATCAAAGTCATGGTGACGATTGCACTCACAATTTTTTTCATCTATTTCGGTAAGATTATTAATTATTTGAATTTCATCATTCTTTTCTTTTTTTTTTTAATTGATGTGAATTTTGTTAAATTTTATGGGTGTTCTTGTGAATTTTCTTTGTTATTTGCAATTTTTAACAGAAAAAAATAGAAAAATAATTATATAAGATGATCAATGTGGAGCCCATAAGATGATCGATATTTTTGAATTTTTAAAAAAGAAAAATAATGAGAAATTTTTTTAGAATAATTAATTGGAAAATCCTTAAATTTGTAGACAATTTGTTGAGAAGATTTTCTGAAGCAATGAGTGGACTACCCGATTGAGATTTGGGAGTCGGACATTCGTCACTCGACGATCATTATCTGGGGTTTTAAGGTACCGAGGTAGTTAGAGTTTTCTTACGATAGCTTAATCTTTCAGTTTTTAATTTCGTTAAATAGATTTTACTTGTATAAAATCATATCATTCTAAAATTTTTATTATAAGTTTTATATCTTTACGTTCTTTTAAGACTGATTCTAACTTGATATTTAACCTAAATTTGATCTGGTTCAAGGTATTGCGAATCTCAATTACTATTATAAATAAAATAAAAAATGTAAAATAGATTGTAAGTCACGACTTCTACAATAAAACTTTCTAGAACAACTCTTGCTTTTATATAACAACAGAATAGTTAAATTAGGTAGGAGTTAGGGTTCATTGCCAAGTAATCTAATGCATCAATACAACTTGAATCTCAGTCTTCTAATCAAACAATATGTGGTGTTGCTTTGATTACAATGAATGTTTACAGAAGGAGGAGAAGCTAGCTATGTTTGCCAAGGAAAGTGTGAGGACTACCCAGACTGCAACAAGTTTTGCCTCAGATCAGGATTTATTAAAGGAGGGAGTTGTGTCCCACCACTTTATCAATATTGTTGCTGCCAACAATAAGTAGGAACCCTAATGTAAGGTCACCTATTTTTCCTTGTTTCCTTTTTATTTTCAGTTTGACCTTTCCAACAAGGATTTGTTTTCAGGATTTTTAGCTGTTCTCAAGATTGTATTGGAAAACTCGTTTGTGGAAACAACATAACTAAAAGCATTTTGGAGGTTTTACTCTTTTAAAAGGATTTTGTTAACATGTGCCCTAAGGGCACATGATAAGCTTTTAGGTTTTGTGTATTGTTTAGTTTCTTAAGGTTGTCCAAATAGGCTGATTTTTTGATATGTATGTTATTTATACTATTTGGATCATATCTAAAAAAATCAGCTCAATCCGAGACCTCTAGCACCCTCTAGCACTACGAACACTTAATTTAGACTTTAATAGTTTGAATTAACGGCTGACATTTAAAGTGATTTGTTTGAAGGGTTAGATATCTCTGATTGAGCTGATTTTCCGTGAACATCTTATAACTACTGATAATATTATGTCTACAAAAATTCAGCTGATTTGAAGATCTCTAACTTGCAAAAAACCTACTTCAAAAATAACCTTATCGTGTGCCCTTAGGGCACACGTTAACAGGACCCCTTTTAAAAATGATATCGGAATGGGCCCATAAATCTGTCTCGCAAAATAGATTGAGGTGGCACCCTACATTATGTATTTGTAGGGTCCGCACAACTTAACGAGACAGATATATGAGCTGATCCCAATAGCATTTCTCTTACTTTTGAGTATCCATTGTTTTCAAAAACAATGATTCATGTGGTTTCAATATCATTTAAAGGGTCTAAATACTCAAGGGACGGGGGCAGCTAGGTCAGGGTCGGGGTGAGGATCCGAGCAGTGACAACAGACCAGACCAGACCAGGCAGCACCGGGTAAACTTAGTTGAAGCCTTGAACAAAAGGCCTGTGGACTGTGAACCTTTATGGTCCAATCATTCAAAGGCCAAATGAATATGTACTGTGCTTCAGACATACCTACTAACTCATCATGAGGATAATCAATAATGTAGGCTTTTCTTAAGGCCCAACCTGAAATGGGTTCCTTGACCCGTTAAGCCCTACGCCAAAGATGTTAGTGTAACAAAAACATAAAAGGCAAACTTCTAGGGCACAGACAACATAAACAAAATGAATGTCAAACAACAATTATGCATGCATGGACCGCCACAGCGTCACCAAATGTTTGAGATCATTAGCGACATGTTTATAATGTCAATGCAAGTCCATTTTTTTACGACGATGGTTCAAGGTTTCGACACCATAAGCCATCACTAATACTATATGCAACAGTACAATTCAACGACAGAATTGGTTCCGTTAGAACTCTTTGGCAACAGTCCATTGTTTATAGCGACAGTTTTATGTCTTCCATCAAATCTTCGTAACACATATGGTGAGAAATAAAGAGAAGCAAATTCTCACATCAAAATCCCTCAAAACATATAAGAGTTGAAAAGGTACAAATCAACAACAACAAAAGAAGGAAAAACATTGTAGAATCCAAAAAAAAAAAGGAACAAGAACAATCAAATCCACAAGAAAGCTTGTAGTAATCCTCATTCAACCTTTCCAACACTTTACTTATTGCCTTCCAAGCAACACAGTACTTGATCTCTGTCCTGTACTGATCCCACATCTCTGCAATAATCTCTTTGGGCTTGGACACTTTGTGATGCCTCTTTATCATTGGCTCAAGCATGTCTACCACCCATCTTGAATTAGCCATGGGATTGGGTTTATCAGGATCCTATGTACAAGTATGCTCAGGATATAAACCCCTCAACTCCCAAGTGGGTTGCTTAGGTAACTGTCTTGCATAGGCATACCACTTACACCCTCACCTCTCTTCTTGCAAAAGACCTCATCCTATAGCTTTCATTATTCTCATTGAAAAAACCAAATTTTCTTACCACTGCAAAAGTCATAAGATGCCTCCTATAATCTGCAGTAGAAGGCCACTCTAAGCCCTTCTCTAGAATCAATGGCTGATAATTAATTTCAGCCTCTTCAGGATACAAGTCAGTAGCCCTGTTAACCTCTGCATCAAATTGATTAGTCATAGGTCTTTATTGTTCACTAACCTGACCACCACCCCCCATTGGTACACCATCATCCTCCCCAACCAGTCCGTCAACATGTTGTTCATCAACATCTTGTTCTTCACCATCCTCAGATTCACCACCCTCAAATTTCTCTTCTTCTTCATCATCACTACTCCTTGAGTCAGCCAGGTACTGAGAAACATCAAACTCTTCCTCACTGCTTTCTCACTCTCTACTTACATATCATTCCTCAGGTTCTACATGATTATATGCTCCAAAATCTTCAAACTCACTAGCTTGGACTTTCTCTCCGATTGATGCATGGATATTATTAACCACTTCCTCAACCACACTGCTAGCCATAAAAGGTTTTTTTCGACACTTGAGGTTTCCGGCTATCGACATAATTAATCAGTCAATTTACTTTTGACGGAATAAAACAATCAATTTATACGAAAATCTATAACTGCCCTCTTTTGACATTCCAAAACAGTTAATTTCACCCTAAATTCTAATTTTGATTTCTGCCGCGAAATTTTTTTTGGCAAAACCGCGGGCTTCACTCTCGCTCTTCACAAAACCCACGATCATCTCATTTCTTTCTCTCTCTTTTTTTTTCACTCTTTCTTTTTTTCACTCTTTCTTTTCGCATTGCAGTAGACGTAGATGGAAGAGGGAAAGAAAATGAAAATAGAGAGAGAGGGTAAAGGACATCGAAATAGAGCTGAANGGAAAACCTCCAGCCTTAACCTTTATACAGAGGGGGACAAGGAGGAAACCCACTAAAAGCCTAGACACTAGCCACCACTCAGACCTCCAGCCTAACCGTGGGAACGGGGGACAAGGAGACTACAGGACTAAGCAACACGGTTACCAAGAAGCATGCAGGTGGGGACACCCTCCACCCAGGACCTGGGCTCGAGGACGACAACGAGCCCGTGTTGGGTTCAGGTATCCCCCTAACCCAATCTGACATACGGCATCCCTAATCTATCCAGGCGGGCCAGGCCAACCAGGCGCGACGGGAAGTCAGACGTGAAGTTACGGTTCGATCCACTTAAGGAGCCTAAGGAAGCCATACAGTCTGCGGGCGCATTAAGTTCACGGTAAATATGTCTGAGATTGATGTGCAGGTTTTCCTTGGCCTCTCTAATCTTCAGCCACCAGTGGGATATATGCCAAGGGATGCGACCCTTCTGGTTAAACCAATCCGCCACTAGTTTAGAATCGACCTTGACAATGAAATTGATGATACCGAGCTGATGGCACAGGAGGAGCCCGTCCAACAGCGCCCTAGTCTCAGCCAGATTATTGGAGCCCGACCCATAAAAACTGTGGAAAGCTGCCAGTAGATGCCCTTGGTCATCCCGAATGACTCCTCCTCCGGGGCAGCCCTATGTAAGGAGGAGGCACCGTCTGTGTTGAGGATACAGAACCCCGGGGGTGGCCGAGACCAACGCAGCACTAAGGGATGCTTGCGACGAACCGTAGTGGGGGACAACCTGCAGACTTGTAGAATGTGACGCAGCCTGCCAGGGCTGGGATTACTGATCCTCAGAAGCGGGTTGATATTGCGAACCTATTGCAGTTTTGGCTGCATTCATCAAGTTAGATATAAAATTAGAACCATGATTAAATTTATCTAACAAGTCATTTGCTAAGACCAAGTCTCTCTTGGTTACATCAAGAGTAGAATTAAGAGACTTGATTTCATCTAAGGCTTTTTTATGATCCAACTCAAGAGAGTTTATCTTGATGAGTAGCCTTGAAATCTCCTCTTCAAGTTGCATTATTTTTTTGGAGCTTTCTTGCAACTTGATCATGGCTTCATCCCGTTCAGTTTGCATGAATGTCAACTTTCCATCCAGTACTTTATTCTCCTTAGATAGGTCCATGCTCTTTTTGAGAAGATTGGTACACAACTCCTCCGGGTCTATTTCCTCATCACTCTCCTCATGTTCAGTAGAAGTGTCAACATTTTTGAATATTTGAGAGAGAGTAGCAGTCATAGCCGTCATTTCCTCCATTTGTTCTTCACTTAGAATCACACGTGTTGGAGGATGAGTCAGAGTTTTCAAGTGTGACCTTCATTGCTTTCTTAGCTTTGGTCGAAGCTTTGTTTGGACATTCATTGGTCATGTGTCCAAAGCCATGACATTTGAAGCATTGAACTTCTCCAGAGTTTTTCTTCTCAAACTTTTTATCAAAATTTTTGACTTTGTCATGAGGCCTTATTTTGAAAGAAGAACCAAATCTTGGTTTATGAAACCTTTCCTTTTTATTCTTCAAGAAATTCTTGAATTGTCTTGTGAGAAGAGTCATTTCTTCATCACTTGAGAAGTAATCACCCTTGGAACTTCTTGAGGCAGTAAAAGCAATGCTCTTTGATTTACTTGAAGATTTGAAACCAACTTCAAATGTCTTTAAATTTCCTGCAAGTTCTTCAGGGAGAATAGCATCAATATCTTTACTCTCCTCAATAGCCGTAACTTTGGCTTGAAATCTCTCGGGAAAAGATCTCAAAACTTTACGAACTATTTTGGAGTTAGGAATAACTTCACCTAAAGCAAAAGAGTTGTTGACAATGTCATTTAATTTGGCATAAAATTCATCAAAGGTTTCATTGTCATCCATTCTAATGGTTTCAAATTGGGTAGTTAACATTTGAAGCTTTGCTATTCTAACCGTCCTAGTGCCTTCATGGGTTACCATTAAGATGTCCCATGCCTCCTTTGCTACTTCACAATTAGATATGCGACGAAATTCGTCATCGGTTACAGCAGCATATATGGCATTGAGAGCTTTGCTATTTATAGTAGAAGCTTCAGTTTCATCGGTGGTTCATTGGTCTTCCGATTTATGAACTTCTATAGAGTTGTCTCCGATACCAGTCATCAAGGTAGGGGGAGACCAAGCAATTTCTACAGTTCTTCAAACCCTTTGGTCAAGGGTGAAAGGTCCATGTTTTATGTTTGTCGAATTTCGTGTCAAAAGTTAACTCAAGATGATCGCTTGTAATTCTGAGTTAGAGTCTAGTGAGTCTCGGTTCACTTCGGTTGAAAGAGAAGAAATCTACAAAGGCTCCGAAGAACTCAACTCACCACCGGAAGACATCCTAGGATGGTAAGTGACTTAGAACACTAAGTACCATAGGTGGTTAGATTGTTAAGAGTGTTTCCCACACTTTTGTTTTTGTTAAAATGTGTTTTAAAAGATAAAAACTGAATTTGGACAGTTTTGGTTTTGAAACCAAGAAGCTTGGTTTCGAAACCAACTGTAATGATGGTTAATGTTTTAATAGGGAAAAGTTAGTTTCGAAATCAATCTCGGTTTGATTTCGAAACCAAACTTTATCTGATGACAGATGAAGTTTGGTTTCGAAACCAAATCAGGTTTGTTTCGAAACCACATGTTGGTTTCGAAACCGACTGGCTTGATTTCGAAACCGATTTATTTTTCCCAGTGCGATTTTCTGAGCTGTAAAGTAACTTTTTAGCACATTATTGCTCATCTCCCTTTAAGCCTTGTTTTAGGGAGATAATTGAGCGTGTGAAAATATTTCTAAGTGGGATGAGAGGCTCAATGGAATAATCTCTCATCTCCAATAATGGTGTCTACCATTAGACCTAGAACTAATAATTTAGTCTAGGATTGAGTTGGACATCCTTCTTTTAAAAAAATAATTAAATTTTTTTATTAGATAATTAAAAATTTCAGTTGTTTTAGAATTTGAATTTATGTTTATAATGTAGGTTTTTTAACCCACACTTAAGATAGAATGTTTTGTTAACTTAATAATAGATAATAGATTGGGTTATGTGTTTATAATGTCGATTTTTTTAACCTACACCTATGAGAGATATTTTTGTTAACCCAAGGCTTCTCCTATAGTATATTAAAATAGATGGGTAGGGATATTGCACCGCTCCCTGAAAAGAAGAAAATCGTCTGGCAAGCCACTTTGAAAGATGGGTGTATCAAATTGATAAAGAGTGTGGGTCCTAGTAAAGAGTCTGCTCTCTTTCCCAACCTAATCTCTCTCAATCTCAAAGTGTTTGACCTTCCCCGCCGGTGAAATCTTAGATAGTCTTCTGTCCTCTTTCTTCTGGACACTTCGAAATTTCAGCTAGTCTTCTCTCGTATCTTTCTCCTTTACTTTCTGTTCTCAATCTCACTCTCCCTCTTTCTCTCTTCCTTGATCACTTCCTAACCCCACGGCCATCTCTCTCTAGCCTTTCCCTCCCCACGGCCATCTCTCTCTAGCCTTTCTCTCCTCTTCTACTTTCTGCTCTCAATCTCAGTCTCCCTCTTTCTCTCCTCCTTGATCTCTTCCTTACCCCACGGCCATCTCTCTCTAGCTTTTCTCTCCTCCCGCTCTCCCTGATCTTTTCCAGATTTGGAAAAAAAATGTGCCTAAAAGTTATTGCCACCTCAGCAGATTTTAAACCACACGATGTTTTCATTTCCACGGCTCAGATCAAATGGTGTAATAGTAATGCAATAAGGAGTGTAAGGAGTGGTGCAATATCCCTCCACTTATATATCATGTTGGTAGGATCTGGAGAGAAGGTAAACCATAGGAACAAGAAAGGAGAATTACTTCCATTTTCTATCTCGGAGGTAACCTAATTGCTTGACTAAACCGCCATACCCAGGGATCAAATGCCTTCCACCAACCCTTCCATGAGAGAAGTTGGCTAACACACAAAGTGCGGTGAACAGTGATGAATACATTCACATCATGATCATGAACAAAATAAACACAAGACAAATAACAAGAAGCAGATCTTGATGGAAGTATTCAAAATTTTACTGATTTAACAAAAAGGAACAGTGGCAATTTAAATCTGCCACAAATTGCTCTTGATAACAGTGACACAATTTCCATGTAGTGCTTCACAGGGGCCTGTAGGTCCTGTACATATCCACGTAATTCAATATCCCCCAACCACACGAACACAAAAAAAGGCGAGCCAATTATCTCCAGACATCTGAATGTATCAAAAAAAAACTAGCTTAAACTTGATATAGAAACTGAGTTCAGCAGATGAGAAAAACAAGAGTATATGCCATTTTGTCCTTCCGCCATTTAATTCTCCCTGTGCCAAAAATAATATTTGTTAGCAGCAGTAAAGAAGAGGATATGCAATATAGAGAAAGTTGTTAGCAATGGCGAAGAAGATATGCAAAGATACAATTTTATTGTTAAGGCAGAAGCCCTAAAGATCTAACATATGCTAATAAACTTTTATAAACTAAACTACCTTCAGATGTCATGAGATATGCACATTCTAGGTAACCTAGTTTCTCCACCATAAGATGTATTGGGCAGCATAGAATAAAGAGAAGTCAACAAAAAGAACAAAAAAGAAAAAGAAGAAGTGGAAACAGCAGCAGCAGAATGCAGGCATCAGCTGCTGCAGCAGAAAAAAAATCCAACAACAAAGGCTGCAGGAGCTACTGTTGTTCTCCCGCTTGCATTTTTGCTAGTAATTTGGTAATATTAAACCAAGAATCTCTGAATTGGTTAACTATAAATTACACCACTTTGAATTAGACCTCCACCTAATCCGGAATCTTCTTTGAGCGAAGTTTAGGCCAAAATTCAAGTACCTTGATCACTTAAGGTGAGTTCATATAGAATTCTCTTTCTTTCAACCTTCCAAAACAGAGTACTCACTGAATAACTTATTTCTAATAAAACTCACATATAACTTACCAAACACTGTTAAAAGTTAGAAATTCTTGGCGGACATCTCATACACTCAAGAATTCTTGAAAGTCAAATAACATAACAAGAATATATAGAAATATAAACATATTCAAACTCTTTTAATTAGTCATCATTTTGGTTCAGAAAATATGATCTGAAGTGGGTTATCAAGAGTTTTTGGAAACATTAAACATGCATTTAAACATTTCTGGATCTTTTCATACCTGCTTGGGACATCATTTCCTGGAACCCAAGTTCCCCAAACTTGCTGAACATCGTGTTCAATTTTGTGCATTTGTTCAGTAACCGAAGAAGGTGGATTCCCCTGTGGTGCTTCTTGTGGATGCCCCTGTGGTGCATCTCGTGGATTCCCCCTCCTTCCTGCCCTCAGTCCTCTAGCAACCGTCTGTCCCCTTGTAATATTGTTACCACCATTTTCTCGAAATCCATCACGCCAAATCAGCCTACTTCCACCGATATCTATGATTTTGAATTTCTTGGAAAAAAAAAAAAAAAGAGCATAAAGAACTTGACACTTCAAAATTTATGGCAACTAGACAAAGCAAAATCATTGACAAGAGTGAAGCCCGATCCTTAATATGCAAAGATAGTCAGGGAAAAACAAAAATTGGTTCATTCTTCTGAATTGGTTTATGCAATGACATAAGATGGGTCTTCCACATCTAACATTCAGTTTCTGTTATTAAACCCGTACCCCTGCAACTTTCTTACTATCTACATTGTTATATACAAGCAGTCAAGGATGTTCAGTGAGTATAGTTCCATTGAATTTGAATTTTGAATTATCAACAACTACTACAATACAAGCTGTGCAGAAATGTGCAACAAAATTGATTTTCCCAGTGACTAAAGATTCAGCTGCTCCAAATCTAAAACTAAGCTGCAATGCAATTAGATTCAATAGTGCTGATCACCTACGTTAAAAGATCTGCAAAACAAATGACATATTCACTTCAATAGGTCTGTTGTGCTAGTGTGGCAAGGGGCTTTGTTCACCCACTCGTGACATGGGTGGACCAACCAAATCAACAACTTGAATGATTATTCTAAATTGCACAGTGCAAGTAAACAAAATGAAAGAAACCAACAACGTTCTAACTTATAAATAAAAAAACAGATAAAAAACTGTAGGTGTTTTGTTGATCAACATTAAGATCAAACTTGTGTCTGTTTTTGTGTACAAACCAAATGACATTCACTCCAATAGGTCTGCAGTTTCTTTAGAAATTCAGTAGCAACAGTTTACGGCTATTGCAACAAATGATCATTTCTTTCCCAGCAAATCAAGGAACTTGTATAAGGAGCCAAAATCAGTCAAACTCACAAGAATAAGTGAATGTTAAGAAGTTATAGTCTAATTTTTAAACCAGACCAGACAGAAAGGCACTTAGAATTTGGGATTTGATATGACTAAAAAAGGATATACTTTTCAATCTTCCTATAAGGAATTTATTTAATCTCAGAGGAGATCTCTATTTCAGTCAAGACCAATGTTGTACGTAAATGTGTAAACAAATTACTTCAAGAAGTTTAGAAGTAACTGAGGCGATATCTTCTAACTAGCATTTAGGATTCTTACAGAATAGCAGACATAAAACCTTTTAATAGTAAAAAGGAATGATAGGGTATCTTGAGGAAAAAGACTTCAACAAATGCAAAATGGAAGGTCTTCAAGATCTAAATAACACAACTTTTATGCGAAAATGAGCTACAGAGTACAGACTCACTACACTTGGGAGGCAAACACCTTACCCAAAAGAGGCAAATCACTACTGATAGGTGGAAAGGAAGGTTACATAATGATGTTATGGCACAAAAACAATTAACCTACAAAAAAATCATGTCCACAAAGTCTCATAGGTTTAATAGATGGGATAAACATAGTGAAGCCCTCTCAATTTCACCCCAAAGTAGAGAGCACAATGCAATGACATCAGGGTGCTCCGGCTCGCTTGTGGCTTCTTGTCCTAATTACTTACATCCATGTTTAGGAATTATGATAAATAAAATAAAATCCCTAAAAGGACCAACCAAGTTCCATAAAACCCTAATAACGAATTCTCAATAAACAAAGCCCTAGAGAAATAGAAAAAAGTAGTAGTTTTTCTGAACATAGGAAATGAATGAGTCGCGAGTTAATCTGGTACCATTTGGTGAATGTGATGACTCTTGAGATAACAAATTTACAGTGCACCGTGTATTGGAATATACTATGGGGAACCTACGGGCATCTCCAATAAGATTACATACTTGAATGAGCAGCCTGGCTCTGATTTCATGAAGATCCCTAGCAATCTAATCCATACTCTAATCAGCCCTGGTGTTGACCTGATTACAATTTTACAATTTATAGTCTATATTAAGGTCTGACAAATCATCCTACAGGCATTTTCTGTAATACATGAAGTATGTTTGATATATATTTTGTCACTATTTCTAAATACAATATAGTAATGACCTAGCAGGTTAGGTTATTTTATAACATTAAATTGAAAGAAAACAGTAGAGAAGTATCTTACAGATTTTTTTAGGTATTTCCAATATGCTTCCATGTTCTGCTTTTGATGTAGTGCATGACGTACAGGAGATAGTAAGAATCTCTGAAGATCTGGAATTACAATAAGCGATGTTCTAGGGACCCATCCAATGTACTAGTTGGTGGCTTCACTATCCACCTCATAGAATAACCTTTCGAAAGTATCATAGATCCCTATTGCTCGAGCAACGGCAACACACAGATCGGGATCACCATAGCCGGGATGAACTGCTGGGGCAGTAGGATCGGTCAGATTAACATCATCTGGAACTTGGACATTCGGATCGATCTCATCAATGGTAGGATTGGCCAGATTAACATCATCTCGAACTTGGACATTTGTATCAATCTCATCAATGTCACGATTCGTATGTTCTTCCTCGACAAAGACTCGAGTAATTCGGGCGGCTGCGATCGAGGAATCAGCGGCCAGAGTTTGGCTAACTTCTGTTGAACGTCCGGTAGTGATGTGGTGATCAGCGGCTGCGCTGGAGGGATCAGCGGCGAGATTTTGGTTAACTAGAGCGGGCTGATCAACCGGATCGGCGGCACCTGCAGAAGCTAATACGGGGGGCTGATTATCCGAACGTGCCGAGGATGCGATGGAGGGTTCTTGATATCCAATAACGTCTTGAATCTCGCCCATTATAGCCTTTATCCTCGCCTGATAATTGAATATTCGTGAATTCATCTCCGCCATTATCGCCATTGATGGGGCCTTGATTTCCGCCATTACCGTCCTTATCCTTCTCTGCAAGACTCATTTGTAAATTCTTGTAACTAGGGTTAGGGTTTTTAAGAAAAAAACCACATTTAAAATGGTGGATGACCTACTAAGCATAAGAACTAAATTCTATATGGAAAAGCAAATGAATGAATATGAAATCATAAAAGCAAGCATTCACCTCAGGATCACATTGCAATTATCAACGAACATCAATGCATCTGGATGATTAAGTTTAAAGGCATCTCCAGCAGGCTCTTCGTATTCAATAGCCCACTTAGTACATGAAACTCCTGTGAATGTCAAAAGCAGCAAATGATAAATCTTCATTAAGTATCCCACGGATAAATTAGAAAATTTATGAGAAGTGAACTTACCAGCTTGTTGTAATCCCTCTGACAAGCCACCACAGCCAGCAAAAATGTCTAGAGTAGCTAGTCGGTTTTCCTGAGATATATCTTGCTTGTCAACAACATCTAATTCATCTTCTCCTTCTTTACATTTCCCTTTTCTCTTCCTTGATACAGCATCATGAACAACCATTCCTGGCGAGAACCTTAGCCTGACTTTAGCTGGCAACTGTCCACAAACAGCATTTACAGTCATTAATGAGTCTTGCAGAGGAGGATAACGACGGTAATGGCGGAAATCAAGGCCCCATCAATGGCGATAATGGCGGAGATGAATTCACGAATATTCAATTATCAGGCGAGGATAAAGGCTATAATGGGCGAGATTCAAGACGTTATTGGATATCAAGAACCCTCCATCGCATCCTCGGCACGTTCGGATAATCAGCCCCCCGTATTAGCTTCTGCAGGTGCCGCCGATCCGGTTGATCAGCCCGCTCTAGTTAACCAAAATCTCGCCGCTGATCCCTCCAGCGCAGCCGCTGATCACCACATCACTACCGGACGTTCAACAGAAGTTAGCCAAACTCTGGCCGCTGATTCCTCGATCGCAGCCGCCCGAATTACTCGAGTCTTTGTCGAGGAAGAACATACTAATCGTGACATTGATGAGATTGATACAAATGTCCAAGTTCGAGATGATGTTAATCTGGCCAATCCTACCATTGATGAGATCGATCCGAATGTCCAAGTTCCAGATGATGTTAATCTGACCGATCCTACTGCCCCAGCAGTTCATCCCGGCTATGGTGATCCCGATCTGTGTGTTGCCGTTGCTCGAGCAATAGGGATCTATGATACTTTCGAAAGGTTATTCTATGAGGTGGATAGTGAAGCCACCAACTAGTACATTGGATGGGTCCCTAGAACATCGCTTATTGTAATTCCAGATCTTCAGAGATTCTTACTATCTCCTGTACGTCATGCACTACATCAAAAGCAGAACATGGAAGCATATTGGAAATACCTAAAAAAATCTGTAAGATACTTCTCTACTGTTTTCTTTCAATTTAATGTTATAAAATAACCTAACCTGCTAGGTCATTACTATATTGTATTTAGAAATAGTGACAAAATATATATCAAACATACTTCATGTATTACAGAAAATGCCTGTAGGATGATTTGTCAGACCTTAATATAGACTATAAATTGTAAAATTGTAATCAGGTCAACACCAGGGCTGATTAGAGTATGGATTAGATTGCTAGGGATCTTCATGAAATCAGAGCCAGGCTGCTCATTCAAGTATGTAATCTTATTGGAGATGCCCGTAGGTTCCCCATAGTATATTCCAATACACGGTGCACTGTAAATTTGTTATCTCAAGAGTCATCACATTCACCAAATGGTACCAGATTAACTCGCGACTCATTCATTTCCTATGTTCAGAAAAACTACTACTTTTTTCTATTTCTCTAGGGCTTTGTTTATTGAGAATTCGTTATTAGGGTTTTATGGAACTTGGTTGGTCCTTTTAGGGATTTTATTTTATTTATCATAATTCCTAAACATGGATGTAAGTAATTAGGACAAGAAGCCACAAGCGAGCCGGAGCACCCTGATGTCATTGCATTGTGCTCTCTACTTTGGGGTGAAATTGAGAGGGCTTCACTATGTTTATCCCATCTATTAAACCTATGAGACTTTGTGGACATGATTTTTTTGTAGGTTAATTGTTTTTGTGCCATAACATCATTATGTAACCTTCCTTTCCACCTATCAGTAGTGATTTGCCTCTTTTGGGTAAGGTGTTTGCCTCCCAAGTGTAGTGAGTCTGTACTCTGTAGCTCATTTTCGCATAAAAGTTGTGTTATTTAGATCTTGAAGACCTTCCATTTTGCATTTGTTGAAGTCTTTTTCCTCAAGATTCCCTATCATTCCTTTTTACTATTAAAAGGTTTTATGTCTGCTATTCTGTAAGAATCCTAAATGCTAGTTAGAAGATATCGCCTCAGTTACTTCTAAACTTCTTGAAGTAATTTGTTTACACATTTACGTACAACATTGGTCTTGACTGAAATAGAGATCTCCTCTGAGATTAAATAAATTCCTTATAGGAAGATTGAAAAGTATATCCTTTTTTAGTCATATCAAATCCCAAATTCTAAGTGCCTTTCTGTCTGGTCTGGTTTAAAAATTAGACTATAACTTCTTAACATTCACTTATTCTTGTGAGTTTGACTGATTTTGGCTCCTTATACAAGTTCCTTGATTTGCTGGGAAAGAAATGATCATTTGTTGCAATAGCCGTAAACTGTTGCTACTGAATTTCTAAAGAAACTGCAGACCTATTGGAGTGAATGTCATTTGGTTTGTACACAAAAACAGACACAAGTTTGATCTTAATGTTGATCAACAAAACACCTACAGTTTTTTATCTGTTTTTTTATTTATAAGTTAGAACTTTGTTGGTTTCTTTCATTTTGTTTACTTGCACTGTGCAATTTAGAATAATCATTCAAGTTGTTGATTTGGTTGGTCCACCCATGTCACGAGTGGGTGAACAAAGCCCCTTGCCACACTAGCACAACAGACCTATTGAAGTGAATATGTCATTTGTTTTGCAGATCTTTTAACGTAGGTGATCAGCACTATTGAATCTAATTGCATTGCAGCTTAGTTTTAGATTTGGAGCAGCTGAATCTTTAGTCACTGGGAAAATCAATTTTGTTGCACATTTCTGCACAGCTTGTATTGTAGTAGTTGTTGATAATTCAAAATTCAAATTCAATGGAACTATACTCACTGAACATCCTTGACTGCTTGTATATAACAATGTAGATAGTAAGAAAGTTGCAGGGGTACGGGTTTAATAACAGAAACTGAATGTTAGATGTGGAAGACCCATCTTATGTCATTGCATAAACCAATTCAGAAGAATGAACCAATTTTTGTTTTTCCCTGACTATCTTTGCATATTAAGGATCGGGCTTCACTCTTGTCAATGATTTTGCTTTGTCTAGTTGCCATAAATTTTGAAGTGTCAAGTTCTTTATGCTCTTTTTTTTTTTTTTTCCAAGAAATTCAAAATCATAGATATCGGTGGAAGTAGGCTGATTTGGCGTGATGGATTTCGAGAAAATGGTGGTAACAATATTACAAGGGGACAGACGGTTGCTAGAGGACTGAGGGCAGGAAGGAGGGGGAATCCACGAGATGCACCACAGGGGCATCCACAAGAAGCACCACAGGGGAATCCACAAGAAGCACCACAGGGGAATCCACGAGAAGCACCACAGGGGCATCCACAAGAAGCACCACAGGGGAATCCACAAGAAGCACCACAGGGGCATCCACAAGAAGCACCACAGGGGAATCCACCTTCTTCGGTTACTGAACAAATGCACAAAATTGAACACGATGTTCAGCAAGTTTGGGGAACTTGGGTTCCAGGAAATGATGTCCCAAGCAGGTATGAAAAGATCCAGAAATGTTTAAATGCATGTTTAATGTTTCCAAAAACTCTTGATAACCCACTTCAGATCATATTTTCTGAACCAAAATGATGACTAATTAAAAGAGTTTGAATATGTTTATATTTCTATATATTCTTGTTATGTTATTTGACTTTCAAGAATTCTTGAGTGTATGAGATGTCCGCCAAGAATTTCTAACTTTTAACAGTGTTTGGTAAGTTATATGTGAGTTTTATTAGAAATAAGTTATTCAGTGAGTACTCTGTTTTGGAAGGTTGAAAGAAAGAGAATTCTATATGAACTCACCTTAAGTGATCAAGGTACTTGAATTTTGGCCTAAACTTCGCTCAAAGAAGATTCCGGATTAGGTGGAGGTCTAATTCAAAGTGGTGTAATTTATAGTTAACCAATTCAGAGATTCTTGGTTTAATATTACCAAAATAGTTCGGCAAGATTTTGGTGCAACATCGAAAGTTCTGGACCGATCATGGAGGCCTAAGGGCAAGTACTATGGCTGCCTCTTTCCTCTATATTGGAGAGGTTTGAGGGATAAGTCAAGTACTAAGGTGACTCATAACCCTCAAACTTTTTCTCTCAGCCTCAAATCAACCCAAATTTGAGGCAGAGTATAGGGGAAAGAGGGATCGACAATAGGTTTGTTGGGCGAAAAAGGGACTAGTGGGCGACAAAGGGACTCGTGGGCGACAGTCCCTCTGTCGCCCAAAATTTTTTTTAAAAAATTTCGGCAACAAACAGACTGTCGCCCACCAGTCCCTTTGTCGCCCAACAAAGGGACTTGTGGGAGACAATCCGTCTGTCGCCCAAATTTTTTAAAAAAAAAATTGGGTGACAAAGGGACTATCGCCCACGAGTCCCTCTGTTGCCCTCCAATCCATTTTTCGCCGCCTCAAATTTTAGTGCAACATCTTAGTACTTGCCCCTCCCTCTAATTCCCATTTTAAACTTCTCGTACCAAATTTTGATGTATACCATAGTACTTGCCTTAAGAACACGGCCAGTGGGCACCTCAAAGCCCCAAAGCCAACAAATTATCAAAGCCTACCTCAAAACTAGACCATGCACTTTAGCCACTAATTTAGTAAATATATATTATAATATTCTAAAATTAAAACTCTTGCTTAACATTTACACGATTCCAATCATTTACTATTATATTATTATAATAATCTAATTTGAAATTTCCTCGTGTAACATTTACACGACCTGAAAATATAATAATATAATATATATTATAATAATCTAATCTGAAATTTTCTGCCCTACCCCCTAAACTTCAAACATAAACCAAATTTTGGTGGATTTGAGGTGTATGACTAGCCTTGCTCTAAGGGCAAATACTACGGCTGCATCTTTCCTCTATATTGGAGAGGTTTTAGGGATAAATCAAGTACTAAGATGATTCATAACCCTCAAATTTTTTCTCTCAGCCTCTAATCAACCCAAATTTGAGACTGAGTATAGAAAAGAGGGATCGACAATAGATTTTTTGGGCGAAAAAGGGACTAGTGGGCGACAGAGGGACTTGTGGGCAACAGTCCCTCTATCGCCCTCCAATCCACTTTTAGCCGCCTCAAATTTTAGTACCAAATTTTGATGTATACCATAGTACTTGCCCTAATCCTATTGCAACAACAATAGACCCACCCCGAGGTCTAATTTGAGTCTAATTTAGTCCAAGGTGGGTCTAATTTAAATAAAATAATTAGAGATATTAGCAAAAGTGTAAATCCAAGGTGCTTGTAGCATTTTCCGACCCACTTAGGCAGTAATTCGTACCAAATGGGTAAATATTGATGGAACCTATCACACGTGGGGCTTATTTTCTAATTTTAATTTTGTCACCACTAACACTTTTAGCAACGGTTTGAAATAAAATACAACGGTTCATTGAAACCGTTGCTGAAACTTGTAAATAAATATATAATTATAATATTTTATTAACATGAAATGATAATTAATTATATATAATTATCATCACTTCTCTGAATTCTTCTACAAAAGCACTGCACATGAAAAAGAGCAAGCATTAGTACTACTCACTTCACGTGGGGGAGTGCGGATACAAATTATAGAGAAAGTAATAAACAAGTAAAAAAAAACAAAACATTGTGGCATATATCTAAATGCCAAACAATTAATTAATAAAACACAAAAAAAAAAAAATTAATCTTCACAAAAATAATTAATTAATCTTGTGGATGGATGGAGGAATTGAATTAGTTGATGGCGTCTTTCAGGGTGCGATTAACGTTTTCAGCACCTTGTTTGGCAGAGTCAGAAGCTTCTTCAGCCTTGCCAGCGACAGTGTCCTTAATTTTTTGGGAGGTCTCTTTGGCCGAACCCCAAGCGTCTTGCACCACTTGCTTTGCTTTCTCACCCATGTCCCTTGCTGTTTCTGGCACCTTTCCCACTACCTCCTTGGTTTTCTCAGCAACCTGTTTAATTTTTTTTTTTTTTTTTGCAAATTAATAGTACATGAGTTATTAGTTATTGGTTCCCTCAGAATGATTTTTAATCATGTACGCACATCATATAAAACTTTGAAACTTGGTAAAAATTGGTGGAAAATTAATGATTTAAAAAGTTTAAAATTTCGACCATCTATTCTTTTGATTTGGGGTTAATAATTTTAGAACCAGTCTTGTAATTCTTTTTTGTGAGGATGATCTACATGATGGAAGAGATTATCATCTCACAGGTGGGTGTAAGAATAAATTGGGTATGAGATGGGTGGAAATATTCGATCTTGTACGAGATCGGGTTCAAAGTTTAGTCTACTATAGAAAAAAAATATTTGGACGACGAAAATGGAATATAATTCTTGAAAGTGTGATTCTATTCTTTGGTTAGCTTTTTAACCTAGAATCTCATTTCTGTAAATGTGATTTTTATTCTCGTCATCCAAATATGGTCTGATTTGATTTTGACATATACAATTACACATTCATAGATGGTGGTACCTGTTCAACTGTAGAGCTGGCCTTGTTTTTCAGATCTTCAGCAGTTGAGCTAGCCTTGCTTTTCATATCTTGGGCAGTTGAGCTGGCATTGCATTTCATATCCTCAGCAGTAGAGCTGGCCTTGTTTTTCATATCTTCAGCAGTTTTTCCTGCTTCACGCATCCCTTGTTTTGCCGACTCCACTGTCTTGTCACATGCTGCTTTAGCCTCTTGTTGTGCACTTGCCTACATTTATAATTCAAAAAAAAAAAAAAATTATATCAATTATTTCACACAATTTTTTTATCAAAATCACATAACTCAAATTTGTACTCTCGGTTCCATACAGCCGATAGTACAAAATGGTTCGTCGATTATGTATGGACAACAACACTTAGTTTGGTGGTTCTAAGTTACTGATATATCATTTTATGAAATTTTTACTATCGGTTCTGAGTTACTGACGAATAATTCGACCAAAAATTATGTGGATATAGTAATTAGTTGTGTAAAAATATCCGCAACCGTTGATTAATTAGGGTTTCATTTGCTCTTGGTTATATTTGAAGAATTTAGTATCGTGTAAACCACAAACATAACTTTTACATATTATTTTTTTTTAAAATATAACATACACGTCCAAAACACTTATATACAGCGTACTCTTAACCTAGAAGACCGCTGAAATATTACCTGCAAAGGTCTTGGGGCAGCAGTGACAAAGAACCTAGAAGACCTCCAAGGGCTTGTCCTCACAATTGTTGCACCAGCTTGACAGAATTTGGGAAGGCTGGTGGCTGCTAGCAGGCTCAAATTTGCCATTTTCCCTTCTTTTTTATGCCTTTCTTTCTTTTCTCTTAAAACTTGTTTTTTTTTTTTTCAGGTTTCAATTCTTCACTATTTATGTTTAATGTTGAACTATATATACAAGCAAATTGAACCATATATGAAGCCAAATTTCTCTCTTACATGTGGCATTACTCTAATTTTTTTCCTAAAAATATACACAAAATTATTCCTTAATTTTCTCCAGCTTCCTCTGAAATTCTCTCACCACCAATTGACAAATCCAGATCCTATACTCCCGGGTGTAAGTATGGTAATTCAACTCCTTCAAACATTTTATATGGGTACACGTGGCATTGTTTGATTTCTCTCCAGTGTGGGTATTTTGGGCTTATGGCCTACAGCCCAAACTGGGCCCACCCTGGCTATCCCAAGATTGGTTAATCCCAGCCCAAGCTCTTAACTGCCTTCAATCCCTTCCCTGAGAACTGTTAATTATTTTAAAATTTTCTAATCTTACTTTGCAATTTCTGTTTATTTTAGTTTAAATTTGTTGATTTTTTTTTTTCGACCCATTTTATCCAATGCAGAAAACATCAGCTTGTTATGTGTTATGTGGCAATTTAGAATTCTTTTTTCCGAGGTTGGAATCGGTCCGATTTCGAGTCAGACTCATTCGGATAAGATGATACAGTCCCAAACCACAGTGCTAGAAAACTAATGAACTACAAGCATCAGGTTGAGTTAAACAATATGTAACTGAGACTTAGGTGATTCGACCGAGTCAACTCAGTCTCAGCTGATATCTTAAGGGAAATTTGACTCAATAGACCGATCTATTGGGTGGTTCGGCCGAATAGTTCGGATGAATTTGGCGCAAGAATTATAATCCCAAACAAATTTTTCGGACTGTTTTGCCCCCCTATATAAACCAGAGTCCCTGTTGGAGACTCTGGGTTTTTCTTCTAAAACGCAGTTTGAAGCTCACCGTGTAGTCTTCAACTCTTCCCGTCCGATCAGCGGCTACAAATTCAGTCAGAGAAGAGAAGGAAGGAAGAAGGAGAAGAAAGGGAGAGGACGCTGAAGAAGTGTCCGTCAGGGAGAGGAAGCTGAAGTAAGGTTCTCTCTAACGACAGATCCACCATTAAAGCATCTGCCATTCAGCTTGGAGTTGGGGGTTTCTCTCCCATGAAATCTGCCATTAAAGAAACTTAAGGAAGCTGAAGTAAGTGTCCTTCATCTTCCAATTGAACCCTAAATTTCGAAAATTTCATCACATTTTAGGATTTACGGTTGATAATTTTTATAAATTCATCCAAATTTTTTCTGATGCGTGTTTTAACGATTAGTTGATAGAATTTTTGTTCATGTTGATCGATCATGCTGTAACTAAGACAACTTCCATTTGATTTTTTGAAAATGGTCCTCTTCCTAAATTAGCAGAGGTCTGAACCAGCTGCAATGTTGAAGGGTTTAGGTTAAGAGTATTACCCATATTGAAATTAAGACCCAACCGTGGATCTGCCAACAACCCACTTTAGGGGAATGTTTTTTATGTTGGGTTCTCTTCTTGATAATTTTTGTTTTGTTGAGAGGAACTACCTGATTAGTAGGAGTTAATTTTAGGAGATGGATTTTGGGTTTTATGGGTGTGTTTGTTGTGTGTGGGGTTGATGATGATGAAAGTTTTGGGTTTTATTGGTGGGAGCTGTTGGTGAAGCTTAAGGGAATGGAAGTGAGTATTGATGGGTTTTTTCTGGGTTTTTGAGTGAGTGAGATGAATGGGTTTCCAGTGGGTCTTGATTTGCAAATCATGGTGTATGAGTTGAGGTTACAGACTTAAAAATCTGATTATTCAACAGAAGATAGAATTTACAGACGAGTTTTTGAAGAAGCTGGCTGTCCAACATTTAGAGAGAGAAAGAAAGAGAGTACATAAAGTGGATGATGATGCTTGAAAGAGGAGCAAGAATATCTTAATTTATAATGAATTTAAAATTATGTAGAGAGAGAAAGAAGAGAGATAAGAGAGAAGTTCCATAACACACTAGAGAGATAGAAAGAAGAGAGATAACGAGGCTGTGTTCGGATCTATAGGAATAGGAAGAAGGCTTCACCGACTAACTAACCACTAGCAACTACGGAACGTAATGGACTCAGGGAGAATACTCACTCCTTTGTTCAACAACATTCACAACCAACTAAAATAATTAATTTTGGGGCCCATTGATCATCATCGTCACCTTGAATGGAGGATTGAAGTAATAAAATGCAAAAGTATGCTAACAGGATGCTAACTAACAAAATGCTAACACT
>MVGT01002224.1:1703834-1779216 GCA_002174775.1 Macleaya cordata | reverse complement strand
GCCTTGTGTCTCATGCTGCCCCTGACCTCTGTCACATTTGGAACAACTACACTTCGCCCAACACTCTTGCTGAACTCGGCTCCGGCAACAATGTACTCTCATCTGCTCAACGACACCTCCGTGTCAACAACGGCTACACATAGCCTCATACTGTCTCGCAAGACAGGACTCGCAAGTCATTCCCAAAGCATCTGCTGATAAGGCTCACTAGCCAAAGACATCCACTGATGTTCAATCCTCTGCATCTGAGCTTCCTCCACTGATTCAGCTCACGTGTACTTAGTCCTCCCACTAAGCTACACCAACGTTTACTCGGTCCTCTCACCAAGCTACACCTCAATGTGTACTTGATCCCCCCCATCAAGCTACACCTCCACGCATCCTCCGATGCTAAGCGGTCTAACGACTCTTCGTTGCTGCCAATGTGCCACTCTTGACACTCACACATCACAGGCTCCCCCACTCTGGTTCACCTGACCATCTTGAGTCTTCAACGCTCACCTTGAGCTACAAAACTCGAGTGCTGCCCACTCAAGTATCACCATAGCTTCACAAGCTCCATGCAACTCTAGCACCTCACCATCCACTGGCTTCACCCTAAGTTAGCATCTTTTTTTTTTGGGGCTAGGACCTTAGCCGTGATAAGTTCTGTTTCCGTGTTTTACTAATCAATCTTTTAATGTGTAGGAGTCCTGGACATGGAAAGGTTTGTAATGCAATAACATCAAGTAATCAAGATGGTTTCGCCTTTCCTACTTTGCTGGTTGCGGTTTTTCTGGGTCGTTAACTAGAGCTTTATTGTGTTTTTAATAGCACCTCTTGATGTATTATGGCAACAGTTCTGTAAAGTAAAATTATAATGGCTTTGCCTGAGAACTGTTTTGGGGTTTGTTGTTTTGATGTATATTTTAACAGTTTAAAAGTTTAGTGGTTTTTCTCTAGCATTCTCTCTAGTTTACATGATATTATGAAGCACAAAAAATTTAGGCTTAAAACGAATGGCATGATTATTACTTATTAGGCTCTTCTTGATTTATTCAACTGTCAAAAAAAATCAGCCTTTGGAATTTGGATCATTTGATTATCATCCAAAGTATGTAACTTAGAAAGACAATAGAATTCATGAAAAATCCTTGAACCCAATCTAAAGTTGAGGAAAGTATTGTTGTAATGGAGCCAAATATGAGGAGGGGTTACTTGACTGACCTGATTTAGAAAAAAAAAAAAAAAAAAACCCTAAAAGACCTCTGCTCATGTGGGGCCAACATTGGATGATTTAAGGGCTGATTTTTTTGTGGGATATTTTCTTTACTTCAGGCTTGTGTATCGAGCGCTACCACCCCACCAGTTTGTCAAGACTCAAGAGAACTGGTGGGGTCAAAGTAGAGTTTCTCAAACAGTTATGCACATGCATGCAATATTTATAGGGTAGTTATGGATCTACCCCCAATTAGTGTTTGTTCATCCCAATTTTAAATTTTAAATTTTAAATTTTTTTGAAACTTCTCTTATTATATGGGCGTAATATGTAGCAGTTCACCCCAAGAAAAGAAAAAAAAGGACGGTAGGAACAAAAAGAATTTTTAATTTTTATTTTGGATCATTTAACTACTTTCACTTAGTCAAAGTATCAATTTAATTGTAATTAGAAGATATATTAAAAAAAATTTAAAAGTCAATCATGGTATTGTTTTAAACGTAAGATTCCATCTAAATCATTAGTTCATTTGATCTGTTTAGGTTCTAATAACAATTTTTTCTGAAATTTTTCGTGTTATCAAAGTGGTTAAGACTTGTTAAGTTAATTTTTTGCCTTTTATTTGTTTATTTATTTATTTTATTCTTTGAATTCATTATTGATTTTACAATAATAGAGATTATTATCTCCGCTTTTACCATTGCAGACAATGATACTGGAATTTCTAGGGTTTTCTTGACTTGTGTTTCTCATAACTGCCCCCCAATTTTGATGGTGGACAGTGGTGGATCCACCTTGATGCAAGGGTGGTCTCTCCTTTAAGAAACTAATTGAAAAGTGTAATTTTTGACTACCTTAATTTGATAAAGTTTGACCACCTTAATTGATTTGCTTTTAATCGTTGCTTCGGTTAATAATCAAGGGAGTATTGGTGACACAAGTACATCCGTCTAATCCTCTACTGCAAAGTAAAGTATAACCTATCGCCAGTACACCATTTTCAAGTCTAGTCCTCTACTGAGAAGTGAAGTGTATGATAATGTATAACATCCTCTATAGATTTCAGATTGTTGATACATAACATCTAATGGTTTGGAGTTATAGTTGACGATGTTTTAATTTATTCCAAGAAGGATACTATTGTTTAGTAATTAGAACTACATTGCGAAGTGGTGATGCTCTTGCTCCAGAATTTCTCACTCCCACTCCGAACGACACTAAAGAACCTTGCACACCCATTTCTAAGGTATTCCAAAAATAAAAAATTGAGATATTTTTTTTAATTATCCACTTCGGTGCTCACTCTACTCTCACTCTTGTTCCTACTCCAGCCTGCTCCTCGTTTTAATTGCTTATAAAAGGATAACAACACAAACAAAAATTAGATAAACGAAAAAGTTTTTGATTTTTTTTTTGTTTCTCCTTGGTCTCTTTCAATCTCTACTTTTCGCTTTGGAGCTCTTCATATAAAAATTAATTAGATGTTCCCTTTCATGGAAACAAAATCAAGATGTTTACTGTTTAGTTTATCTTCCGAGTTTCAAATTTGGGTTTTATTATTTGTAGCAGATGATTAAGCAGTTGATTAACTTCTTTTTGTCAAGTACATTAATTTTTCTTATTATATGTGTATGTATTATATTAATGCTGATCAACTCACTCAATTGACCTGGTCAACATTGACTCGCTCACCCCGAAAGAAATTCTTGGATCCGCCACTGATGGTGGATGCTGAGAAACTGATTGATTACCTTCTAGATCAGCTTATTATCGTCACTCCGGATTCATGTTGTTTGGTGGCACACCAAGTTTCATTATTTGAAGGGGAATCAATAGTGAGCTTAGAGAAGCAAGAGACTGCCTTGAAGTTGCTTGGGCACATAGTGGAAAAAATCCCAATCAGGGTAGGGCATTTGGAACAGGATATGTTGGTTGCCAAGAAGCAGCTCCAATCTTCATCAGTTTTCCTCAAGGTATTTTTAGTTCCTCTTACACATCTGTTGGAGAAATATTTGATGCTCTCAAAAACAAAAACAAAGAAACTTTTTGGGATCAGTGATTTTCTGAAGTTAAAAGATGTTTACTTCCCCTGATTATTATCAGTTTGAATCTTCGAACTTTTTTTTTTTTTTTTTTTGTAATTGATTTAACTGATAATCCTTCGGCAGATAGGGAAGCGCGACTGGACAGAACAAGGCGCATCACTAAAAGCTAGAATCAATACTAAATTGTTCTGGTTAAAAGTCTTGCATCCCTTGATTCAAGTGGGAAATATTCAAAGAAATTGTTGCTTGAGATGCTCGCTTTGTTTCCATACACCGCGGAGTCTTGTTTAGACTCTATTTGGAGAAAGCTGAGAACCTGTGAGGAGCTGTTTAGTTCATTGCTGAATGGGATTTCACAAATCGCCTTTACTCGTGGGGGTCAGTTGTTACGCATTGTGCTTATTCGCTTTAAACTACTTGTGATCCCAACGTGTACTCAGGTATGTCTCGCTTATGCTATAGATTTTACACCTGATTATAATGAGCAACTTGATAAGATCATATGATCGATGAAACAGTTGGATACGACGGCGTCCAACAAGCAAGGAGGCATGTTTGAGAGTGTCACAAAGACGTGCTATGAGATTATCGAATTCGGATTGATGAGTAAGGACTCGGGCTCCTGCTGAGTTTTTTATCTGGGGATTAGCTGCGTTTATTTGCGAGGAGTCAAGTGATTATGAGGAGCAGGTTAGTTAGTCTATTTTATAGTTTTTGTTTTCTATACAATACATACAGATTTTTCATCTTTTTTTTTGTCCTCACAATACTAGATTTTAGAACTCCTACAAGCTAAAAATTCATAGCTTTGTTCTTCTTTTGAATTTTTCAATTTCATATTCTTATGTTGTTGTTTTTTTGGGGGTTTTCAGGATGGGAAACAGAAAGAATTTGAATGCAAGTTTAATGTAGCACGCATATTATTTCCACTACTTAATTTACTAGAGGGAGATACTTCAACTCGGACCTGGCAAAATCAGGCCAGGCCTGCCAACCCAGCTTTAGCCCGGCTCTAGTAACTCAATCCTAGTTTGGCCCGTTAGTTAAATGGCCAGGACTAGAAAGGCCCAGCCCGCCTAAATCTTGGGCTACTCGCCAAGTTTACTTGTTTCAAACAAAAATTTATTATGCTTTTTAATGATGGTTTTATTGTTGAAAATTTTTACTCGTCTTTTCTTTTTCTTTTTTTGTCTAGTGTATAAGATACTTGTGGGTGACCAAATTCTTTATCAATGTTTATGGGTTAGAATTTTGAAGTCTTACTTAAGTTTGATTTGATCTCTGCAAAGTAAATTTTTGAACTTTAATTAATGATTAGTTACTGTCAAAATGAACCATATGATGATCTTTATGGGGACCCTAAAAGTTGGTGTAGACGGAGTGTAAGAATGAGTGGGGTGTTACTAGAGATAAAGTGGGATTGAAGTAGAGTATTTTTATAAATTTTTTTTTTTCATAAAAGTGCATCTTTAATGCATGCGATCGTTTGTACACACCCATTGTAAGTATTCAGATTTCAGATAAAAATAAAGCCAACATCTTCGTTGGTAAATTATTAATGTTGATAGCGCAGACCTACGGTGGATTGTGCACAATACAAAAGCTATTGGGCATTCCTTATAGTCTACTACAGTTGATCCACCAGTGCTAGGAGGTTGACTAGTTTATCTCTTATTAGGCAATTTCCATCGGTAATTAGCCGAGCCCTTCCAAACTCGTCCATTATTTTTACCCTCCAAAAGTGACCAACTAAGTTTAAAGAGAAGGTGAAGTGAGGGTCCCACTACATTCACTTCACCTTTTCTAAATGTAATTGCTTTCACATTAAGTAACTTTTGCCCGTGAAAATTACGAATAAGCTTAGAATTTTCCTATTTAGTCTGCACGCTTTGCTCTTGCACATTGAGATGTAATTCCATTGAAACTGTGAAAGTTTACACTAACAAGGAGGCACATGAAGATGATCTAAGGGTTTTTTTTAGCAACGATGATCTTACCTTTTAATCCCCTCAAAAATTAGTTGGATTATAATGCACGATTGCTGACTTTCGCTCGACATTGGCACTAGCTCAAACTGATTCACATACTATGTCTCTGAGTCAATAACAACGTAAAATTGCCAGATGCTTAAAATTGATCATTTTGACATGTTGATTTGAAGGGGATTATAAAATTTAAAAGATGATCTCAACTTTACCCCATTAAAAATTAGTTGAAAATTAACAATAAAATAAATGTTTAAAATTGATGATTTTTGACGAGCTTATTTAAGAAAATTAGTAACTTTCAAATGAGCTGATTTGTATGATGATTTACATAGTGAGCAGATCATCCTCGTAAAAAAAATTCACCCACTAGGTCATCTCCTAACATGGGCATCTTCAACGAGTTAAACTTTCAGTGTCAATTGATCATGTTCTAATAAAATAGAGCCAAATGATGCACAGATCATAGTCACATAAATTGATTCACTTGTAAAAATTATGAGGATCCCTACAATTCACGCATCCATATCTAATATTCAAATTGATAAAATTTTGATTACATAGCATTTTTGCATGTCAATTTTTAGTACATACTACATAGCATTCTACCATAAAATCCTAAAAAAAAAAAAATTGGTCATAAGATTATAAATTTTCAAGTTGACCCCACAATTTAAAGAGAACTCCGTCATTGAAAATTTAATTTTAGTGGTCCTAAGGTACAAAAGTTTTCATGTTCTCAGTTTCTTACTTATAGGGCAAATCTCGAGGAGCTTGAGCTTTACTATGTATCTTGGGATGACCGGTTATGGGTGCTTTACTATATCTGCCATACGACCTTCCTACATATCCGTTAAACTGATTTCTCTACCTACCGAATCCAATGCGAACCAACTTGTTCAATCCGCCCAGTTAACTCGCACGAGTCAAAATTCATTACCTCGACATCTTCTGATTCGAAACGGGCGTTTTGAGTCCACTCAGTTGACACATGATTCTGAATCGTTTTCACTGACGGTAAAATAGATAAGAGCAAAAACAAAATGCGGATCCAAGAGGCGCGAGATGTCCCCAAAACGGACGGATTTTCAGAAAAACAAAAGAGTAATATCAACTTCCCCCTCATTCCATAAATCCAAACTCACTTACTCCCTATTTTTATTTATAAATCACATTAACCCCTCCATCTTCTCTCCGTTTGCTTGGTCTGATAATGTGCACGTGTGACTGCAGAATGACCCAAATGCCCCAACCTCAACAGTTTCTGTTTTGTTTCGTTTTTTTTTTTCTTTTTCATCTGGGCACAAATCTGATGTTTTCAACAGAAAAACCAGATCTGTAAGTTTGCTTCCTCTCTCCCTATTAGGGCAAGTGCCATGGTAAACTCTTATTTAGGTTATTTAGGGTAGGAGTTTGAGGGTTTGAGGGAGGCCATGTGCCATGGAAAAACAAGTGGGACGACAAAGATAGTGCCATATACTTATTCATTTCTCCACCAATATAAAAAGGAGGCTACTTTAAATTTAATAATATTATAAAAAGGAGGCTACTTTAAATTTAATAATATTATAAAAAGAGGCTACTTTAAATTTAATAATATTTTATAATTTATGTATAGAATTAGGCACAAATTGTGCCGTGAGGCACAATCTTTGCCTCCTCCCTCAAACCCCTTACTCCTTCCCCAAATCTAGGACCGGAGGGAGGGGTTTGGATGTTTGGGGTGCCCATGGTACTTGCCCTAACCTCAAAAAATACTTTTTTTGCTTGTTTAAGGTGTCCATAACACTTGCCCTTAGTTTGTTCATCGCACAAAAATCTTATGTTTCCTGCTCGATCAGATCTGTAATTTTTGCAAACACACATCTAACAAATCCAAATCTATCTCATTCTTAAAAACAATTTTTTTATTTTATTTTCTCACATAATTTTATCACTATGATCCAATAATTCTTGCTGGGGAATTAGCGCCCTTTAGTGGAATTTAACGCCGCCCTTTTTTTTTTTTTTTTTTTTATAACTTCCACTCTTTTTCACCCTGAGTCTCCCACCAACAAAAACAACATTGAAGACACGATCGATCATCAGTCTTCGAAAAACAACCGAATCAGTAGTAGTGTAGCCATGAATATTCATGTTTTAGGTGGGGTGGTCTCTTTTTCTTTGTTATTTGCAGTACTCTTGTCCTTCAAAGGTTAATCTTCTTTGCCTTTCCTATTTTTGATCCTATTCCTATGTGATTTCGTTGCCAATATTATTTTTTTAATCTGTTTCATGAAATTAATTTTAGCAACCAAAATATAATTGTTTCAGGAAATTATTTGCAGCATCATCTATTTATGGGGAGTTCAAAAGCTGAATTTATCAAGAGAGGTGAAGTCGGGGCATTTGGGTCATTATGCAGTGACACGTGATGACACGTGCATATTATTTGACCAAGCAAACGGAGAGAAGATGGAATCGTCAATTTTGGGGGGTCATGTGATTTATTAATAAAACTAGGGGGCAAGTGAGTTTGGAGTTATGGAATGGTGGGGGCAGTTCATATTGCTCATAACAAAATAAAGCCACAGAACATATTAACAACGACGAGACGACTCGTCGAGAGACGAACAGAGAGAGAGAGAGAGAGAGAGAGAGAGAGAGAGAGAGTTTTAGAGAGAGAAAGGGAGAGACGATGAAGAAAGGAGAAAGAAATGCAGAATGAATGTCTCTTAAAAACCCTAAAAAATAAGTCTCATCTCTTTGATCATCCATCGCCATGGAAGCTTTGATCGAACTCTGCGACCTAATTGCTCAGAATCCATCACAATTCTCCTCAAAACTCGCTTGGATTTGTAGTCGATGTCCTCCTCCTGGCTCTCTCACTGCCGGATCTCCTAGGGTTACACGATCTCAACTCAATGCGGTTCTTGCTATCGCTAGATTTCTATCAAAATGTCCCAACGAGGCGGAACTCCGACCTAAATCCGCGATTACCGAGTTTCTCCAAGCGATCCCTTCGTCATTTCGTCAATCTTTTTGGCCACAGTCGTACGGAATCGAGTTTATCTCTGCATTTTATTCTGATTTCTTAGGTTATGTCGTGAAGGCGACGGAACTTTCAGGGGATTTTGCCGAGGAAGTCGCTGAATTCATGGGAGGAATAGTGATCTCCGCTGCTACCGTTGCCGATGATGACTCTGGAATTTCTAAGGTCTTCTTGACTTCTGTTTCTCAGAATTGCCCTCCAATTTTGGTCGAGGACGCTGAGAAACTGGTTGGTTACCTTTTAGATCAGTTTGTTATCGCTACTCCGAGTTCACCTCGGGAGGTGAATTCGGGCAGCTCCTCAATTCCGAGTTCACCGTATAATGGCAGCCGAGGGCGCCTAAATGAGATTTCAAGCCCTGGAAATGAAGTTAGCAATATTTCTGGGTCTTCCAGCAGCACGACTTCGAAGGGTACAGTGGTTAATGGGGGCAGCATTGCCTCGAGGAGCAGCGTGGATCAATTTGGTTCACTATGCAATGATGGAGGGTCGGCCACATTGAGACAACAAGTTTCTTTATTTGAGGAGGAGTCAATTGACTGCTTGGAGAGGCAAGGCATTGCCTTGAGGTTACTAGGGCACATAGTGGAAAAAACCCCAATCAAAGCAGGGCATTTGGAACAGGTTAGGTTGGTTGCCAAGAAGCAGCTACAATCTTCATCAGTTTTCCTCAAGGTATTTTTGTTTTTAGTTCCTCATTTTTGTTGGTTCTTTTGATGAGTGATTTTCTGAACTTAAAATTGTTACTTCCCTGACTATTACCAGTTCGAATCTTTCAGCTCTTTTTTTTTTTTTTTTTTGGATAAGCAAAATATAAAACTATTGAATAAAGCCCAAAGACAAAGAATTACAATATAGATAATAGAAAGAAAAGAAATGAAAAAAATTATCCTGACAAATGCAGTCGTCCACCACCCAAAGAAGTACACCATCACTCCTCAAAACGTGAGACTGTGGAGGAGTCTAAGACCCACCCATAGAAACAGCTCAACAAAACCATATTACTGCAAAAGAGATTCCCTTGAATATACAAAATGTTTCAACACTTTTAGACATCTGTTGGAGAAATATTTGTAATTTTTCTTCTTCGTGTTCAATTAATAATTGTTTTATTTTTTGGCAGATAAGGAAGCGTGACTGGACAGAACAGGGGGCATCACTAAAATCTAGAATCAATACTAAATTGTCTGTTTATAGAGCTGCAGCTTGGGTCCAGGTTAAAAGTCTTGCATCCCTTGATTCAGATGGGAAATATTCCAAGAAATTGTTGCTTGAGACGCT
The DNA here is from genome assembly GCA_002174775.1 of Macleaya cordata. Classification (NCBI taxonomy): domain Eukaryota; kingdom Viridiplantae; phylum Streptophyta; class Magnoliopsida; order Ranunculales; family Papaveraceae; genus Macleaya; species Macleaya cordata. Next base: position 1,769,676 of record MVGT01002224.1, on the reverse strand, counting down.
CGCTTTGTTCATAGACGCTGCAGAGTCTTGTTTATACTCTATGTGGAGAAAGCTGAGAATCTGTGAAGAGCTGTTTAGTTCATTGCTGAATGGTATTTCACAAATTGCCGTCACTCGTGGGGGTCAGTTGTTACGCGTTCTGCTTATTCGCTTGAAACCTCTTGTGCTCACGACATGTTCTCAGGTATGTCTTGTGTATGTTCTCGATTTTGCTCCTGATTAGGGTGTGCAACTTGGTAAATATATGTGCTTTCTTGTACCATGTGCTGAAACAGGCGGATACGGGGGGCAATAGCCAAGGAGCCATGTTTGAGAGTGTCACCAAGACGAGTTGTGAGATTATTGAATTTGGTTGGAGTAAGGACCGTGCTCCTGTTGAAACTTTTATCATGGGTTTAGCTGCAAGTATTCGTGAGCGAAATGATTATGAAGAACAGGTTAGTCTCTTATTTTTGTTGCCATGCAATACATACAAATATCAGTAACTATAAATGATAAATGATAATACTAAATGGAGGGGAAAAATCACACAATGAGGAAATTTCACACAAATAGAGGCAAGTGAGTACCTCACAACTAATTACATTGATCGGATATCAGAGAGGACCACTGGAAAACGGAAAACCATTTTTCTGACATTGATACCTCTCAACTCCTTCAATGGAGAAAACCCATAAAAGGGAATCACTTTGATCTTCACCAGAAGCTCTTGACTACAACCACGTGTTAGAAATTTCTGCTATTTTACTTTCAAAAACACATGAGAAATGCCATTGGAGTGAGACTCCATAGGTTCTTAACTGACGCAGCGGAAAAAACGATAAAATTCTAGTTCATCGCCTAGAATTGAAGAACACCAAAATAACTCTCAACTAATGAGAAACTCAAATATTATTAATCAAAACTGTATTGAATTCTTATCAATAAATTGTCTACTACATCTCCTTATATAATAATAAGGGTTTCCTAAACCGAATAGAATTGTAATTAAAAAGAAACTTGTAATCTAACAAGGAAATTGCTAAATAATAAAAGAAAAATACCCAAATAATAAAAATTTCTAGCTAAAATTTAAAAATTACTAAATTCCTAATTAAAGCTAAAATTGAAGACAGACCCACAAAATTTGTCCTGCATCATTAACCCAAGGAAAGAAGGCTTTGGTGTGCCAACCCATAATAAGTCCACTAAATCTGAAAACACCCATTTTATTCCAAAAGGCGGAAGGATGATTGCTAAATTTCTTTAGTAGGAGAAAGATGGGTAAGGACATGGTTAACAACTTTCCTATCAGCTCTGTAGCTAGCATACATGTTGCGCGACTGGAAGCCTCTCAAATGGTCTATGGTTTTGTTCTAGAAGAGGAAAAGAGATGTCACATGATTGGAGAAGATGATTCCCTAAACAAAGCTTTTAGATATTCTCATAACATTAAACCAATACATCCTTTTATGTATCAAGAAGAAACAAAATGAAAAATGAAACGTACAGGTTATCTTATTTAACTGTATCCTTGTTGGTGCTTAACAGACTGGGAATTTGGCTTGTCAAAAAAGAAAGAATAAAAAGAAAATAATGTGGATGTATGTTGATTTTAGCTCCTGGATATCTGCTGTACTTTTTTGCTTTTCTTTTTTGAATTGTTTTTCTTATTATTATTCTTTTCTGTTTTTTTGTTTAATTTTGTTTGTTGTTTGCTGTTTTTTTTTTTATGTCAGGATGGGAAAGAGAAACAACCTATTCCTGTTGTGCAGCTTAATGTGATACGCATGTTAGCTAACATGAATGTTTCTGTTAGTAAGTCGGAAGTGGTAGATATGATATTGCCATTATTTATTGAAAGCTTAGAAGAGGGTGATGCTTCAACTCCGAGTTTATTGCGTCTTCAAGTATGAAATGTTGTCCCTGAGCACATTTACGCTTATTGTTAGGTTTTCTTTTCTTTTTTCACAAGTTAAGTTTTTTATAGAAAGGGGAATACAAAAAAAGAAAGTTGACCATAGAAAGTAAAAGAGAGAAAAAGTTACATTCTCATTCTAACACCATTTTGTTTTTCTCTTGTCTGCATACATTGATATCATTTAGGTAACCACTGGTTGATCAATTGTAAATATCAGAGATCCTCATTCAATTAATTACTGCAGATTCTTGATGCGGTATCTCGCATGGCCTGTTTGGGGTTTGAAAAGTCCTACCGTGAGACAGTTGTCCTGATGACAAGAAGCTACTTAAATAAACTTTCGACTGTAGGATCTGCTGAAAGCAAAACATTAGCTCCAGAAGCAACTACAGAACGCGTAGAGGTCTGTATATGATCTTGGATGGTCTGCTTTAGAGAGTTGAAAGTTAAGCCATACTGTTTTAACTTGCTTGACAACTTATCCTATGAAAATGGATGCTCACTGGTTCAATCACATTCTAGACTCTTCCTGCAGGATTTCTTTTGATTGCTAGTGGTCTTAAGAGTCCTAAGTTGCGATTGGATTATCGTCACCGGTTACTATCTTTATGCTCAGATGTAGGGCTAGCTGCAGAATCAAAAAGTGGAAGGTGATGTCCTATTCACCTGATACAAAGGTCTACAAAGGTCTACATATCAAACATACTGTCTGAATATGCAATACTTTCCCATTGTATCTGTCTCTTTTTTTTTTCCTTCTTATTTTCATCTTTTAGTATTTTTCTCCTGAATATTTTTTTTATTTAATTTTTAGAGAAAGCCAAACTGTTGAACTTTCCCACGGTGTATATTCTCTACTGATTCATGCATCCCTGAGGAGGAGGCATCAGTTCTTACTTTCCGCAAATGCTCTTATTTGTGTTTTGATTTATATGCTTCACAGTGCTAATGCAGCTTATGCTCCAATTTTTGCAGGAGTGGAGCAGATTTTTTGGGGCCTCTACTTCCTGCTGTTGCTGAAATATGTTCTGATTTTGATCCGACGGTAGATGTGGAGCCTTCACTTTTGAAGTTGTTTCGCAACTTGTGGTTCTATATCGCCCTTTTTGGATTGGCACCTCCCATTCAGAAAAATCTGCTTCCTACAAAATCAGTTTCCACTACACTTAATAGTGTGGGAAGCATGAGTGCCATGGCTCTTCAAGCAGTCGGTGGACCTTACATGTTTAATGCTCAATGGTCTGCAGCTGTTCAGCTTATTGCTCAAGGAACCCCACCCCTTGTAAGTTGGAGCTAAAAAGCACTCTGCTGTTCATAGTTGTTTCAGTTTTGTGTGCTTGATGTTACTCAGCATTTATTTGGCTATTTTATGCTGTAATGTCGGATAGGAACATCTCGAGATTGGTTTCGTATGCCTTCTGTAATGTGGACTAGTATACTTTTGATATTTTTGCACCTTTCTAGTTTGCTCAGAACTGAGAAGGATCGAACCATGGGAACGAATCTACAGGGCTATCACCTTCTTTGGCCAGATCTTCCAACCTTGACGAGTCGACCAATTACTCTACCCCGCTTCTTCCCCTTCTCTTTCTTTCACTATTCCCACCTAGGTCCCCGGCTTTGGTTGCTTGGCCGGGATAGAACCAGCGCTTAGTAAGTGACGGCGTTGGGGAAAAAGTTACAAATGTTAGGCCAACTGTTCAGTTGAAACTTCAATTAACATAGAGGATTTTGTTACCTCTGTAACTACAACAATGAGATATGGATTCCCTAGCTTCTCTAAATTTATATCTATGTGTTCTGCAGGTTGTTAGCTCTGTTAAATGGCTTGAAGATGAGTTGGAACTCAATGCTCTTCACAATCCTGGTAGTCGTAGAGGTAGTGGTAATGAGAAAGCTGCAGTATCCCAAAGAGCTGCTCTTTCTGCTGCTTTAGGAGGCCGAGTTGAGGTAGCAGCAATGAGCTCAATTACAGGTTAGAGTAAAATCCTTGATAATTGGTGATTAGATGTATAAGTTTTCTGTATTTGATGTGGTTTTTCATGTTAGTATATGTAAAACCTATAGCGTAAAATCTCTTATCTAGTTGCTTGCCCTGCGCTGCACTAATGGAACTTCACTGTCTCTAACGGATAAGTGTTTCTTGATATTATGTTTCATGATTGACTCTCTCCAGTCTACTGTAATTTAAGCACTTGCTTTCTGATTCCTGTTTTCCATAAATCTTTTGCAGGTGTCAAGGCAACATATCTTCTTGCAGTAGCTTTTTTGGAGATAATACGTTTCAGCAGCAACGGTGGCATCCTTAATGGTGGCAATAGTGTGTCTGCTTCTAGAAGTGCCTTTAGCTGTGTGTTTGAATATCTCAAGACTCCCAATCTAATGCCAGCCGTCTTCCAATGTTTGTCTGCTATTGTCCATAGGGCTTTTGAAACAGCAGTATCATGGCTGGTATTTCTCCTGTTATATCCTTTTGTTTTGCTTTGTGTGTGTGTGTGTGTGTGTGTGTGCTTTTTTTAGAATTTCTTTTGCTGATAGATAGAGGTGAGACAAATGGATTAGATCTTGCACGAAAAGGGCCTTCAATTTATTTATCTGGTTGTAGAATCAAACCTTTGGTTTTCTTAACGGGTAAACAAAGCTTTGGTGAAATTAGCTCTTAGAAAGTTGGCTCATTGGTCCCTACCTCTTCTGTTATTTTTTAGGAGGATAGAGAGTAATTGAATTAAATAATTAGCTATAAAGACAACTAGACAAGAGCCCTAACCTCGAACCTAAGGTTAATTAAATAGGCACTGCGATAAACAGAATCGCCTGCCTCTTCTGTTAGAAGTTATCTCTTTGCTTGTACCATTTGATTTCTTGGGGTTTTTGTTGCTGACATAAAAACATTCCTTTCCGTGTCTTCAGATACAACCCATAAGGGATTGTTGCCCGTTCTTTGTACATAAACCCAGTTGCAACTTTATCACTGCTGTTGTCTATATAATTGTTTGTCTGTCTATTATCTGTTTTGCTTCTCTCTCTCTCTCAGTTTCTATTTCTCTATGATGTGACTAAACCTCTTGAAACTCAAGTTTGTAGGAATTGTGGGTTACCATTGGGGGAGTGGCTGATTTCCGTTTCTGAGACTGAAAAAAGTGTTTATGCTTTGTAGTTTCTTGTTTTCATGAACTCCTTCACTACTTTTGATCACCTTTGGGAAGACTCTTTTGCTATTTGTTTGATACTAACGTGCTGTATGTGCACTGGTATTAATTGATTGTTATTACTGGGGTTCTAGGAGGACCGAGTATCTGAAACTGGCAATGAAGCGGAGACAAGGGAGTCAACTCTTTCTGCTCATGCTTGTTTTCTCATAAAAAGCATGTCACAGAGAGAGGAACACATTCGAGATATCTCTGTTAATTTGTTGAGTCAACTTAAAGATAAGTTTCCACAGGTAAACTATGTTTATAATATTGATTTCTTTGTGTTATCTGCAAAACTTTGCTTAATATACTTGAATCAAATGGGTTTTGATGGAAACAGGTTTTGTGGAATTCGTCATGTTTGGATTCGCTACTGTTTTCAGTTAACAATAACTTGCCTTCTGCTCTTGTCAATGATCCTGCTTCGGTGGCTACTGTTCGTTCTTTATATCAAAGAGTTGTTCGGGAATGGATCACTAATTCACTTTCATATGCTCCGTGCACTAGCCAAGGCCTTCTACAGGTTTGCTAACAAAACTAATTTAGTTTCAATATGAGGTGATTAGAGAGCTCATTTATTTGCTTTTGTACCTTACAACTTTTTCAACTATGAAATTATTCTACCATAGGGCATTCTTCTCTGCTCTACTCGTACTTATTAAGTTATTATCCTGTTTTTGCCTAATACTTACATTTTGTAATCTTAGATGGTAATTTTGATTGTAACAAAAAGTTCTGCAAGCTGGTCACCACCCTTCATTGTTTGTTCATAATTTAGTTGACGTTTTGTAACATCTTTTCGGTGTCCAATTTGGGTTTCTCATTGTAACATCTTTTCGGGGTGTTCAGTATACGGTTTTGTCATTCTATTTTTATTAGAGCTTACGTGTAGTCAAAATGTCTTTATGCCAGTTAAGTGCTCTTTCTTCTGTTCATGTTGTTTGTTTGGTTTTTTCCTTTTTATTTTTTCCTTCTCCCTAGTACTTATTTAATAAGTCTAGTTGGTATTTTGATCGCCACATGAATTTTTGCAAAACAGTAACGGCTTTTAATTTTTTGTTCATTAAATTTTGTTGCAAGTTGCGGCATTGTACATCTTTTCGGTGTACGATTTCGGTTTCTCATATTGATGGAGAATCAATTGAGCTGATCAACTTGCGGACTCAGATGCTGCTTGTAATTCTGCATCCCTTTGGGATCATCTATAAGCACTATTTTCCTCCTAATTACCACTTCTATGTATTTTTTCATAGCATCTTCTCAGGAGAAATTGCATGTCTAGATTAAGTTTTCATTTAACTACTCAATCCTTCTAAAATCTTATTCAGGAAAAGATTTGTAAAGCAAACACGTGGGAGAATACTCAGCACACCCCTGATGTGGTTTCTCTTTTATCCGAGATACGAATTGGTACTGGAAAGAATGATGTTTGGATGGGTATACGAACTGCCAATGTTCCTGCAGTTATGGCTGCTGCGGCTGCAGCTTCAGGAGCACCCTTAACATTGACAGATTCTTCCAACTTGGAGGTGCTCTCCACTGGTATGGTCAGTGCGACGGCTAAATGCAACCATGCTGGGGAAATAGCTGGCATGAGAAAATTTTATAACAGCATTGGTGGTTTTCAGAATGGTTCTTCACCAATGGGTTTTGGGGGGCTGGGTGCTGGCCTTCAGAGACTCAGATCAGGAGTTCCTCCTCAACAATTAGAACCCACAAGTGAGTCATTCAATGAAATGCTTCTTACGAAGTTCGTGCGGCAACTTCAACAATTTGTTAACACTGCCGAGAGAGGTGAAGAGGTGGATACGTCATTATTTCGTGAAACGTGTTCCAGGGCAACTGCATTACTTCTATCAAATCTGGTTAGTAACTATAAATTTTCCCACATTGTTACATCTAGTGTTTTCTCTTGTATCCCTTTATTCTTTCAGCAGGATGATCTTATTATATGTCCATTCTACTAGTTTCTGGGTATAATATGGTAGTTTTCTTGCCAGGGTTCTGATTCAAGATCAAATCTTGAGGGCTTTTCACAACTATTACGACTTCTTTGCTGGTGTCCAGCTTACATTTCGACACCTGATGCAATGGAGACTGGTGTATTTATTTGGACTTGGTTAGTCTCTGCTGCACCTCAATTGGGCTCTCTTGTCCTTGCGGAGCTTGTTGATGCTTGGTTGTGGACAATAGATACAAAAAGAGGATTATTTGCATATGAAGTCAGGCACTCTGGACCTGCTGCGAAGTTAAGGCCTCAGCTTGCACCTGGGGAGCCGGAAGTGCTGCCTGATAAGGATCCTGTTGAAGGAATAATTGCTCATAGATTATGGCTTGGGTTTTTTATTGATCGTTTTGAGGTGAGGAATAATTTAATCATTTGACTAGTGTTTCTATTTAGGTTTTTTCCAGCATATTGTCACCTGTTCAAATTTTGCATTTAATCTAAATTTAGATGTGTATGCACTTGCTTATGTACATGAGTCATGACTCATGAGTGTATTTAGCAGCGGTGTTACTTTTTTTCTTTTATCATTTTTGATCAGATAAATTGATATTTGGGAGGGCTGTTACTTGGGAGCTATATGCATAGTTCGCTGCTTGCGCAATCCCTCAATGTTCAGCACTAAAACCCCTCATTGATCCATTATTGGTCAATTTTTTTTTTTTTTCATAACTAGAATTCCTATCAGTCAAAAAATTTGGATGCTTTATACAGACTTTTATTTTAAAGATTTGGAACAGTGGGTTTCCTTCTCAGTTAATGTTCCTTGGAAGTTCCACTATGTTGCTTCTGAATGTATGTTTTGTTCCTTTCAATTTCTTATTTATGTACAAATTATGCTTTTGTTAATCATTCTAGGTAAAGAAATTATATCTGTAAGGTACACTCTTTTCTTATTTTTCTTGTTCTGATTGTGTATAGGTAGTTCGACACAATAGCGTTGAGCAACTCCTGCTTCTTGGCCGGATGTTACAAGGAACAATGAAGTTCCCTTCGCAATTCTCACGGCATCCTGCTGCTACTGGAACATTTTTCACGGTCATGCTTCTTGGGTTAAAATTCTGCTCATGCCAGTGGCAGGGCAACCTGCAAAATTTTAGATCAGGGCTTCAATTGCTGGAAGACCGGATATATCGGTGATCACATTTTCTTTTCCTTTTTCAAATTTACTTCCTTTTTTCATTGTGCTCCTCATGCGTTTTAAGCTCTATTCATTCACATATGATATACTTATTCTTCATAATCTCCTCAAGCATGTTTGAATACCCTCATGATTTGAAAATTTTAAAGCAGTTATTTCTTTTTTTACTTTTTTTTTCTCATTGTTCTTCTACATGTCCGCATAAGTTGAGTTCATTCTTGTTGAGTCAAGGTATGCAAAATAATATTTGAATTTAATTAACTATGAGTTTATGTTTAAATATGGATCTTTTTGAAAAAAAATATACCGGTCTTCTCTTGTTTTAGAACTCATGGGTACATATACATGTCTAGATTCCAACCTGTAACTTTCCCACATACGTCCCAAAGTTGGAAACACATGCTGAGGCATTTCGGTAAACATAATTGCAATCTTATTTTCTTAACAGTCTGTATTGGTCAAGTGTTGCACTATTTTCTGCAAAAGCTATTTTCTGAACTTTTATCTGACCATGGAAAATTGTTTACCTAAAACTCCTATGCATCAACATTGTTATATGATGACTCAAGTTGGTTTGTCGTACGTATTGCAGAGCTGCTTTGGATTGGTTTGCTCATGAACCTGAATGGTATGACATGAACAACAAGAATTTTGCTCTGAGTGAGGCTCAATCTGTTTCTATATTTGTCCACCATCTTTCGAATGAGCGAGTGGATGCCCTTCCATCAGATTCGTCTTTGAAAGGACGGGGGCGTGAAAATGGAAGTTCTCACGGCGACATTGTAGGAATTTCATCCATAACATATGGAATTTAGTATAGAAATCTTTTGTTCTGTGCTATGAATCAATTATCTCTTATTTATTTTTTGTATCCTACTATTTGAATATATTGCAATGTATTCATTTAAGGTAATGACTCTCTGCAGAAGGATCAATATCATCCTGTTTGGGGGAAGATGGAGAACTACATAGTTGGAAGAGAAAAACGGAAACAGCTACTCTTAATGCTATGCCAGCATGAGACTGATAGGCTTGATGTCTGGGCACAACCTTTAAATACAAAGTATGTGCCAATTTCCTTTTTCTTTTTTTCTTTTTCTTTTTAATATATATATATATATATGTGATGTTCCTTACAAATTCTTGATAACCTCATTTGTCTTGTTATTTATTATCTTAATTGATCTGTTTTTAGGGAAAACACATCTTCTCGGCCGAAAGTTAGTTCTGAGAAATGGATTGAATATGCTAGGACTGCATTTTCTGTAGATCCTCGCATTGCTTTTTCCTTGGTCTCAAGGTTCCGAACAGTTTCGTCTTTGAGGTCTGAAGTTACTCAGTTGGTTCAGGTATAGCCTCTCATCTGAATCTTAGGTTTGATGAGTTGGATGTTTTTTAGCAGTGTTGCAAAAGGCACTCATGGCTTATGCTTTGAGGCTTCCCTGTGGCTTTGTCAAAAGACCCCTTGATGCCTACAAATGAAGCATAAGCAGTATGACACATATGCCACATGGCCCTCATCCACTGAGGCTTTAGAAAGCTATACGCTTCGTGCTTTACAGGCATGTTAAGTCTGGGCTCTTCCATCAGATGCGTGGGCCTGATTTTCTGCTGCTGGTGGCAATTTTATTTATTGTAATTTCAAAACATTCAGTTTATCTCCTTTTTTTTGGTGAAAGTTTATAAAATACGGAGATGAGTGAGTTTATGATTTATACGTTCATGCAGTTGCACATATTAGAGATCCGCTGCATACCTGAAGCACTACCATTTTTTGTCACTCCAAAGGCAGTTGATGAAAATTCAGGCCTTTTGCAACAACTACCACACTGGGCTGCTTGTTCAATTACACAGGCTCTTGAATTCCTTACTCCTGCATATAAGGGTCATCCGCGTGTCATGGCTTATATCCTTAGGGTTTTGGAATCTTATCCTCCTGAACGAGTCACATTTTTCATGCCGCAACTTGTGCAAGCTCTCCGGTATGATGATGGGGTGAGTTAATCAAATGCTGCTCATGTAATATTTTTTACTTCCATTTCTTGATATGATTTTACATGTCACTGTTGCATAGCTAGTTTTTAGTTGTTAAATGTTGTTTTTATTAATTAATGTGATGCTTTTCTCAATTTTGCAGAAGTTAGTGGAAGGTTATTTGCTCAGAGCAGCTCAAAGAAGTGATATATTTGCCCATATTTTGATATGGCATCTACAGGTGGGTATTTTTGTACATTTGTGAAATTTAATGTGGCTCTACTTTGACATTAGACCGTGGAAATATATGCTGGAGTTTATATTGTTCCTCATGTGCTTTGAATCTTAAATACACATTGCTGTATCTGTTATGATTCTTAAGTCCATAAATGGCAGGGGGAGACATGTAGCCCAGAAGTAGTAGTGAAAGACCCTGGAGTTGCTGCAAAGGTATGCTTTATCTTTCAAATGTAGTATTCCTGTCATCTTTATAAATTATGAATGTAAGAATTATTGAACTTGAAGGGTAAGATATATGTTATATTACTCCCCCTAATAAATGTATATATAGAGGTGGGATACTGCAATGGTATTGCAACACACTTTCTGTGGGCCCCACCTGGAGATGATCCAAGTGCTGATTTCTGCTGAAGATGTTTTCCTCACCATGTAGATCATTATATCCGGAAATCAACCCTTACTCTAGAACATCTAACCCCCGCAAATCAGCCCTTAAAAGAATTAGAGAGTTTTAGGAATCTTTTTTGGCCGTTGATTTCCAATATACTTTTGATGGGATTAGAAGTTTGAATGGGCTGATTCATGGATATGATTTCTAGTGCAGATGATGGTCCTCACCATGTTGATCATCATATCCAGAAATCTTGTTTTAAAACTTTTAACCCCTTCAAAAGTTAATTGAAAATAACAGTTAAAAGAGATGCCTTAAATAGTACTCTCTATAAATCCCATCGTTTTCTTTTCTTTCTTAGATTCAGAACCCAGATTGTTTCCCAAAACCCTTGGTTTCTAAGGTTTTTAATGTTTTTGTTTTTCCTAAATTTATGTTTTTCGTTGTTTTTATTTTAGATCTCACAACTGTGAACCCAAACCCAACCTGAGGAACCCACGCTAAAGTGGAATGGCTTTGGGCTTGGGCATAGGCACATCGTAGGCCTAAGATCTGGTTCTGCTCAGGTTCGGGCTTAATATTACCTTTGGCTTGGGCTTGGGCTATCTCCTATCCATAATTGCGCTTGCTAAATTGCACTGCATATATTTTGTGCTGTCTTACTTATCTCACAACCTTTAATTTTGACGGTACCATTCCATAGTTCTCTTTCTCATTTCATTTTAACCATACTAAAAATACTTTTTAGTTTCTTTTTGCAAATTGGTTTCCTATTTGGAAAACTAGATTGTTTCATAGCAGCATACCTTGCCAAGCTCAATAAAATTATTTACTTGCTATCCTTTCAGAATAATGCGTTTCAAGCACTGTTACCTATTGTTAGGGAACACATTATAGATGGATTCAGTGCGAAGGCCCGTGACATATTTAATAGAGAATTTGACTTTTTTGACAAAGTCACTTCTATTTCTGGTGCACTATATCCACTTCCAAAAGAGGAGCGTCGAGCTGGTATTCGTAGGTATTCTTTTAATTTTTGTGCATCTGTAAGCTCTGCATAACGTATAAATCTTTTATCTCTTCAGGTAATTGTTTAATTCTTGTGCTACAACAGGGAACTAGAAAAAATTGAAATGGATGGAGATGATCTTTACCTCCCTACTGCTCCTAACAAACTTGTGCGAGGTATTCAGGTGGATAGTGGGATCCCGCTGCAGTCGGCAGCAAAAGTTCCTATAATGATCACATTTAATGTGGTGGATAGGGATGGGGATTGGAGGGATGTAAAGCCACAAGCTTGTATCTTCAAGGTAAGCCCGTTCATATCTCATGAATTCTAGATCTTGCTGGTCTAGGCCCCGAAATTGCATTTTTAACAATTTTCCGTTCTGCTTTTAGGATCATTACTACTATTAAGGTTAGTTGTTTGTAATTCGAAGTTGATATTCCATCTTCAGCTAACTTGTATAATTTGTTTATTTTTTTATTATTATTTGAATTGTTAAACCGAGATCTGATTTAAAGTAACTTCAATTGTTCTTCTTCTTCAATAATATTTAAGTTTCTTCTAAAAAAAACTTCAATGGTTCCTTATATAAAGAAAAATTATATTCTGTACAACAACCAAAATATTCTTGAATGTCTTGAGGTAAAAATTTTAACATGTTGCCTGATGATTAAAACTTTTAAGGAACAAAATAACAACAGATGTACAGTTTTAATTCTTTTTGAATGCTAATTTTCGCATTTTGGCTGCTTGTGAGTGAGGATTTCTTCCTTACTCTCCCCTTTTCTATATGGAGCTTTCACTTTCTTTACTCAATATTTATCAAAGAAAGAAGACGCACAATATTGGATTTTTTTTACAGCTTTCATCAATAACTTACCGTTGGCAGGTTAGTTCCACCCTTAGATTACATATCATTTGTGTTCATATTATTTCTAGTCTTATATTACTCCCTGTAATTTTGTCTAGGTTGGAGACGATTGTCGACAAGATGTTCTTGCTCTTCAAGTGATTTCTCTCCTTAGAGACGTTTTCGAAGCAGTTGGACTAAATCTCTACCTATTTCCTTATGGCGTCCTCCCGACTGGTCCAGAGAGAGGCATAATTGAGGTAAATTTGTTTCTACAACTATATAATCAAGGTAAATTTGTTCTATGGAAGACTGTCTAGTTTTGGTGCCATCTTAGTCCACCTCACATGACATCATAAATGGTGTCTGACATACTATTCCCAATTCCAAAAGGTAAATTTGAGGTGGTATTAAAACTTATCCTTTTCTTTTGGTCTTAGAAAAAGGATGTTCTACATTAGAAATGTATAACTGTCTTTATAACACCTGGTTCTGCAGGTTGTCCCTAATACACGGAGCAGAAGCCAGATGGGTGAAACCACTGATGGTGGTTTATACGAGATTTTTCAACAAGACTTTGGGAATGTGGGGTCTCCCAGTTTTGAAGCTGCTCGTGATAACTTCATCATTAGTGCTGCAGGTTATGCAGTTGCCAGTCTTTTACTTCAGCCAAAGGATCGGCACAACGGGAATCTTCTTTTTGACAAGTTTGCTTTTATTCTCTCTCTATCCATCCTTCCATTCAGAATTTGATTTTGAATGTTAGTAAAATTACAGGAATTAGATTAACATAGGCCCTGCTTGGTATCCTATATTGATTGTAATTTGCTTTTATTCTCTCTCTATCCATCCTTCCATTCAGAATTTGATTTTGAATGTTAGTAAAATTATAGGAGAGCCTATACTAAGTTGGGTTTGGAGCAATGTTATATATTGATTGTAATTTGCAATGGGACTTCAAATAAGAGATAAAATGGCTGTGAATATTCACAGCACTTTTAAAACTACTAATTTTCACAGCCTTTTTGTCTCTGATTTGTGGACTCATTGCAAATTACCATAAGAATATACCACCAAGAACCCATATAAATTGAGGCATTCCTTCTATTTGCATGATTCAAATATTAGCAGGATACCAAGCAGGGCCATAGTGTTAATTAACTTAATAAAATTAGGAATAAATTGTTTGTGCGATTTTCAACTATTGCTTTTCAATGGTACTGTGTTAACTTCATCCACTTGATGAACAATGACCAACCGTATGATTTAACTACTTGTATTAAATAGGGCTCTTGTTTTATAACTTCCACCCACTCATACCCAACATTTATCTTTACATATGCAGTGTGGGAAGGCTTGTTCATATTGATTTTGGTTTTATCTTTGAAATTTCACCTGGTAACAACATGCGTTTTGAAAGTGCACACTTTAAGCTGAGCCATGAAATGACTCAATTGCTCGACCCATCTGGAGTGATGAAAAGTGAAACGTGGAACCAGTTTCTCAGGTGAGTCTTGAATTATATTTGCTTTTTCTTATTTTCTCATTGAGTTTTTTTAAACCTAGTTCAGCTCGCACTTGATGTTGATTGATTTTGCTAGTTCTTCATCGTTTCTATTATTACAGCTTGTGCGTGAAAGGGTATCTCGCAGCTCGCCGTTACATGGATGGGATTATCAACACTGTACTAATGATGTTAGATAGTGGGTTGCCTTGCTTCAGTAGGGGTGACCCAATTGGGAACCTTCGCAAGAGATTCCATCCTGAGATGAGTGAACGTGAAGCGGCTAACTTCATGATTCGTACATGTACAGATGCCTACAACAAGTGGACCACTGCAGGTTACGACTTGATACAGTATTTGCAGCAAGGCATTGAGAAGTAAATAAAAACTCGAGGCTCGGATGACGCTCATTGTACATCTTTCTGTTGCTTGGAACTTGTAAGTCTAATCCTTTATATCCTATATATATATAGCAATGATTTTTATTTTGAGGGGCTTCTACTACGTATTGCTGAGCAGGATTTGTAAATTGCGCGGTAAAAACTTGAAAATTCGATTTCTTTGTTCTACAAGTAGTGCGACTTCTCGAGTCATTGAGGTTTGTAATTTTTTTCTCCTATTTTTTAATTAAGTTCCTGTTTTATCCCCTCTTGTTTTACAATTGCATGACTTACTATTTTAGCTGCTGACGGTGTCGTTGTATCCCAATTGTGATAAGAATTTTTTTTTCTTTAATTAATATATTAACTATGTGGAGATTATGTCTATAACATCCTTAATTTATTTTCAATGTGATATAAAAAAAATTGACATATTTTTACTGTTTTAATGTGGCTTCATCTTGGCTCAAAACTAGTGAACTGAAGCCGTATGCCAAGTCCTTGCATGCCTTTTTTCGGTGTTCCAAAATGCCCTCCTTTTTTTATTTTAGGTTTTCCGCTTCATCCACCTTATTTTACACTTTTTAGTGTGAGTTGTGGGATGATGCAAGGCTGAGTTTTTGTGAGGATGATCTCATTTTCATGTAAAATTAAAATCAGCCCTTGGATAATCTCTATGTAGACCCAACATGTTAGTGTAAATGGGGTGTAAGAATAAGTGAGTTGCTTGTAGAAAAAAAAAAGAAGAAGGGAATTTTGGGCAAAAACTCACCTTGGAATGAATTTTAGGATTTAGTCCAACCTACGTTTTTTGTTTGTCTCAAGTCGTAAAGTCGAAAAATCATTGCAACCGCAACCCTGAAGAGGAGGGTTGTCGTGCCTTTTATTACTACACAGACTGCAACCCTCTTTACCACTGCAACCCTCTTTACCACTGTAGTTGCAGTGATTTTGGGCTTTAAAATAACAAAAAACATTGGTTTGTCTAAATCCTAAAATGTTTTTTCTAAGTAGGGATTTTGCCCAAAATCCCCTGAATTTGTAATAATAAGTTGGGTGGGAATATAAAGTTAAAATTTCTTTGGTTGGATCTAGTTATGATGGGCTTTACCTAGTGATCTTTGGTTAATTGACCTAGTAATAGCTGTTGAAGAAGTCCTTAATAACCATAAACGTTGTGAAGTGGTGCTTGCTTTGGAATGGTGCGGTGCTCCAGAGGCATTTTGGACCAGTTTATAATTGGTTGTTTTAGCACTCAGCCTGCGTGTTTGAAATTTGGGGGTGTATCCTCCTTTTTTAAGTTAAAATCACCTTAATATCCCGGTTTTAGTCCAAGTCAATGATGAAGCTTCAACCTTATTTCCTTAAACGTGTTGCCTAGAAAAAGTTTAAGATAAACATCTATTACTTCCACCTTGCCCTAGAAAGTTTTTCAAAAAAACCAACCGTGTTTGATTAACAACAATTGTCAATTGTTTCTTTTATATAGAAATGAGTTTCCTATCGCTTTTGATGATAAACTAACTTCCGTTTTTTCTAGGTCGTCTCCTAAAAACATAAAATTAAACTTGTAGGAAAGCTATATATATATTGGGTTCTAAAGCTTTTATTTTTTTTATGTGAGACTATTCTCAACAATCAAATAAATTCTTTAATACAGCTTTCGACCAAAAACCTCCCTCGAGCTCAAGGGTGGGTGTTTTTGTTATATTTGTGTACCATTGGATCCCTAAATTAATTGGAGGAGCAGTTGGATTTGCCCAAGAATTCATGGGGTAGAATACCCAAGTCTAATGGATCTCTCCTCTCATTTTTTGAATCCAACGGTGCACAAATTTAACACTCACTACTATGCCTAAGCTAAAGCTTGTTGTAGCACGCCTCATCAAGACGATTTAGGGAGTTAATTTTCACTTGTCCATTTGTCCGTCCCCAAGCTTTTTTAATTTTTCCAACTTTGATCTTACCCTTCCCTAACTTATTGTTAAACCTTTCACCTCACAATTTTGATGTCAAGAGCTTAGTAACCGGATTCGCGTGCATAAGGTAGCGCTCCCGCTCCCAAACCGCAGATCCACGGTTTAGGAGCGAATCTGCAATGAATCCGCGGATCCAAAATTTCAAAAACGCGGATCCACAATTAGAATCCGCGGATCCATTAAAAGTCCCCTTGTTTACATAATAATTGAAGTATAATAACATTACTTTTTATAAGCAACTCTTCCTTTACCTCTTATACATCACCAATGTGGGACTATAATAAAGCAACAACATCATTTAATATGATGCCTTTTTATTATCAACTTTTCTTATGTGTCTTACACCACCTCACCAATGTGGGACTATAATAAAGAAACTACATAACCTCCTGTAAGTTTGTCACCGACAAGCCTTAAGACATATACTCTTTAGACTTTGGTTAGCTGTGCTTGTCTTGTTACAAATACATGATTAGGGTTACATGGGAAAGTTCAAAGCTAAAGTAATTAAATTAATAAAAAATATGCAGATTGTTGTAATAAACCACTCTTTTAATTTTGGTTGTTTCCATAGATGGATTAAAAATTTATCTGAACAGATGAAAATTGTTCAAATTTTTTTTTTAGAAATTTGTTCAAATTTGTGAAGTTTAAACTTGAAAAGATAAATTAGTTATGTTGTTTAATTTTGTTTGCGAGGTATATATATATATATATAGGAATAGGTAGATATGCACGTATTATAAAATTTTGATCACCAATTTAAAAATTTTGAAGCTTAAAAGATAGTTTTGTACGCTTCTTAATTATTTTGATGGGTACTTTAGCATTATATATACGGGCACTCTGAAGGCGCTCTGAGCCTTGGAACATTTTAAATTAGGCGCTCCGACGCTCCCGCTCTTGCTCTCGCTCTCGCTCTCGCTCTTGCTCCGCGCTTTGGTTACTTAGGTCAAGAGTTCTATTCCCCTTGGCAGGGTTTATTCTCCATATTATTCTGTGAACATGAGAAATGCACTATCCGGAGGAGTAGTTAAGGGTTCTAAGAAGTTTGGACATCCTGGTTATCAAAAAAAATAAACAAAAAAAAAAAATTTAATTTTACGTATTTAATCTCTTTGTCATATATGCTTTTTGATCTTTAGTCTCAGATTTAATATTCTAATTATTAATAAGGGGATTTTGGCCAAAAACCCCTACTTGGAAAACTTTTTAGGATTTAGCCCAACAAACGTTTTCTTTTAGTCTAAGGCCCAAGAGGGTTTCAGTCAGAGGGTTTCAGTGTGTGTAATTTATAGGAAGAGGGTTTTAGTGAAACCCTCTCCGAGAGGGTTTCAGTCAGTTATCCTTGGGCCTTAGACTAAAAGAAAACGTTTGTTGGGCTAAATCCTAAAACGTTTTCCAAGTAGGGGTTTTTGGCCAAAATCCCCTATTAATAGGGGATTATTATTATTAATATTAGATTCTATTTTTCTTAATTTTATACGTTAACTGCTATTAAAAGTCCACAACAACCACACACTCGAGGAGGAGCATCCGACGCGGTGCACGTTACGCTGGCATTATCGACCGAGTCGAGTGACTCGAGTCTTTCTCGCTCATCATGATTTTAACGCTCGATTGGAAGAAGTTTTAGAGAGAGAAAGAGAAAAACATTGAAACTTGAAAAAGCCAGAACAGAGCCCAAAAGCTTAAACGAAGAGAGAGAAACAAATTGAAACTTGGAAAGCCAGCCAGACAAGTGACAATCTGAGCAAACGAAACGAAATAGTGGGTGGGTGTTTGCGTTGCTCAACTACAACTGTTGCTCTTTCTCTCTCTAAAAGTTCTAGAATTTGCTGTAACTCAAGCATTTCCGTTATTTATTTGCCTTATTGGTTTACATCCCTCCTACATATTAGGGTGTTCACAAAAAAAAATCACGATATCGAAAAATTTGCAGAAAAATCGACCGCATCATCTCTCGACAACTCATCGTTTAACACTTTCTCACTCTACTCTCTTTATTTCGATCCGTTGATCGGTTCCATCGATCTAGCGATTGAGGGTTTTAAAATGAGTGGATGGGATAGAGTTAGGATACCCAGGTCTGGATTTGGAGGGGGAGGAAGAAATTCAAGAAGTATGGAGACAAATGAACCATCTCGTACTGTACGACTTGGTAGGGTTCAGCCTCAGCCTCCTGGACACCGTACCATCTACTGCAATGATCGTGAAGCCAATCTTCCTGTCAAATTCAAGGTCCGCCAGATCCGTCTCTCTCTATATATATTTTTTTTTTTTCAGACTGATTGTTGGTTTCTGTGGTTACTTATTTTTCGATATCGTTGTGTTTTTTATGAATTTTTCTGGTTTTTTTTTCCGCTTAGATGTATGAATTTTAAGAGTTCGATAATTTAGTTGAGACATGGGAGGAATTTTATATCACATGTAATGATTATGTAGAAGAGATATGTTAACACAATTATGTAGTTCGATTATTTAGTTGATGGAACGGATGCTCTAATTTGATGCAAATTTCCTTTGTTGGTATTAGTAGAAGAATAGGTTTGATTTTATGTTTTTTGCCACTAAAACCCCTTTTCAGATGATATTGTGAAAAATGCAACTTGGGTTCGTTCAATAGTATTGGTTGTAGCTTATCATCATCATCATCGTATAAGTGTCAATGCAACTGTGTTTAACTAGCTAAAACAATCTTGTTCTGCCTTTCCATTCTATTGAGGACCATATCCTCTGTTTAAGCAGTTCTCTCAGATGCTATTAGTGTTTATGAACTTTTGGGTGGTGGAACAAAAAAAAACTGTACTGTTCTAAAAAACTAAGTTTATTAATAACTTTACATGAGCTAGGGTTAGATTATGAGGTTGAGGCATAAAGCACCCTCGAGTTTAGCTTTTTCACTAAAATCTATGTGCTTATTGGGGGTTTCAAAGTCAGGTGTTGGTTTTCATGTTCCAATTTTGGCATTAAGAGGTTTGGGTAAAAGAAATCTAATCTTCTTATTTACTTTCTGCGAGAAAATTTTATAGTATACTTTCGGAAGATTGTCCCACAACATATGTATTTTATCTTCATAGAGGCTTAACAAGTTTGTAGATAACTGTGGATAATCATTTTCAGGGAAATTCCATATCAACTACGAAGTACAACATTCTAACATTTCTGCCAAAAGGGTTGTTTGAACAGGTAACTGGGTGTTATTGGCATGGGGTTTAGGAGGGATATGGTAGCTGATTATGCACTTAATTTGTCTATCTATTTGATTTGATTTTACAATATTTACACTTTGGGACTCTTTCTTGTTTCATTTACCTTATTCTCCTAAAATTTTTCTCTGTGTTCACACTAACAGTTCAGGCGGGTAGCTAATCTATACTTTCTTATGATCTCAATCTTATCTACGACGCCAATCAGGTAATTTGGCCAAGTCAAAGAAGTGGTTATTTATATCTTTGGAATCCCCATTTACATACTGAAGTGTATGCTTTGTTTAAGTGCTAGGTTTAAAAATAGGCTGCTTCAAGTGACCAATTATTGGTTTAAGTATTGACATATAATGATTAGTGATTCCTATGGTAGTATATGTTTGTGCCAAATAGTAACTGTTAGGAATTAGTGTGGTGGTACAAGCACATATTAGAATGAATTGTAGTTTTTCTTTCTCATTTTATCTTATCATAGTCGAAACTTTAGTGTTTGTGTTCTGTGTTTCTAACATCTGGTTTCCACTGTTGTGGTCATTTAGCAATTAATTTTCAATTAACAAGGATTTTTTATTTTTAACACCTGGAATTCTGAATAATGAGATTAACAGATTTATATGATCTATCTTGTTCTGCATTTATAACATTGTTCTGAAGCTTTGTTATTTTCATGCAGTCCTGTGCATCCTATAACAAATGTGGTCCCACTTAGTCTCGTGCTTTTTGTCTCTCTTGTTAAGGAGGCATTTGAGGATTGGGTGAGTATCATGAGCTATTTGACATTTTAGCTTTCACCAGTGATCTCTTCGTTGATTTTTTTTTAGGCTCTGTTTCATTGAAAAAAGAATATGTTAGTTGATTTATTCTTGCTAGCTGAAGCACCTGTTTTAGTCTATGTTCAATTGTATCTTGTGGATTTTTTTGTGCATTTTACTGAAATATAATAAAACTAATTAGATTGTGTTTTCTATTCTGAATGACAGAAGCGCTTGCTTAACGATAGGGTGATAAATAGTACCCCTGTAGATGTTTTGCTAGACCAAAAGTGGGAAAGTATTCCTTGGAAGAAGCTGCAAGTTGGGGACATTGTTAGAGTATGTTTTCCCATTTCTTATTGTTTATTTATTTTTCAACTTCTTATATATGATTGATGATGCTGTATGAGAGGGGTGACTGTTTCTTATATCTCAATAAGTCTGTCCACCTGCAATGTTCGAAAAGGACTTTTTTCTGGTACATCGTTTTGATGACCCTTGTATTGGATAGAAGATTGTTCTCCAATCAGTTATTTGAACGCAAGCCTGTGCGCATTATGCATGCCATATCATTCCAAGTCTCCAAGTCTCCAAGTCTTGTTCTTTCCTATTTGAAAAGTGTTGTCTGATTGCTCTACTGAGTTACCATACATTTTGTAGTGTCGCCATTTTAGGGATAAACGTTGTTTTCATGTAGTCCTTTAGGAGTTTAGTTTCATTGACGCGTAACGTAACAACTTTCTTTCTGCCTCATATTTTTATTACTTTTTTTATTGCTTAATATGTGCAGTATCACCGATTACTTGCAAATATGGTTTGACTTATGGCTTTGGTTCTGCTTTCTTGTCATATTCACAAATTTTACTGATTGAGGGATAGATTATCTTATTGGGTCAACCTCTTTTTGTTCGTCTCTCTTGTTCATAGTCTGTGAATTATGAACCTCATGTCTGCTCTTTACTGTAGCTCCTATCACATCTCTGATACCTTATCAGAATAATATTCCTGCAATCTAGAATTAGGTAGTGTATCTGTCCTGCCATGAAAGCTTAAAGGCAACCACGATCCTGCTTCCATAAATTAATGTCACTAATATATGCTTAATCAAACTAAAGGGCAGATGCACGTGTATGTTGTCTAGGAAGTCTAATATGCAAAAGTGATGCACGTGTATGTTGGCTTATGTTAAACATTCAGGATCCTAACAACTCTTAATTTGAAGCTGAATATTATATTGGTTGCAGGTTAAACAGGACGGATATTTCCCCGCAGATCTGCTTTTTCTTGCTAGTTCAAACCCAGATGGTGTCTGCTACATTGAGGTTTCTTGTCATGTTCTTTTAGTCAGAATTACTTGGAAAATTCATTTGTTGTTCTAAGAACATGCTTACAGTTATAATAATAATAAAGAGACTGTTTGATATTTTAACTGATTTTAATTGCATGTTTGTTGGGTTATAGACGGCAAATCTTGATGGTGAGACAAATTTGAAGATCAGAAAAGCATTGGAAAGAACTTGGGATTACTTGACCCCTGATAAAGCCTCTGAATTTAAAGGTATAACGTTTTTATCTCTTGATAATTCATCCTGTTATTATGTAAAGAATTTTTTTTTCTCATATGACCTAAATTGGTATAGTTACTAATTTTGGATTTTTTTAAATTTATGATATAAGTTAAGTTTTAAGGACAGCTAATGATAATGGTAATCTCATCGGTTACCGAAGTTGTTGAACTGAGATACATTGTTGTGGGTTATCCCACAAAATAATGAAACATTGGTATCGGAAAGGGTTAGAGGAGAACTTATCCTCCAAGTGGCTAAAAAACTTTTCTGCTCAGAAATTATTCAATGCTATAAACCAGTTGTGTTTGGGTCGACCTTCGTTTGGCGAATGTGAACACTAGGAAATGCTGTAGGGGAATGATTAGGCTTCAGGATTTCTACTCTCACTTTCTATGAGTTCATACTGGAGATTTTCCCTAACTATCACATATGTACATATTGGACCTCTTTGTAACCGTTAAAAATGATGATTCTTGTAAATTTTTGGTAAGAAGAAATATTATTGGAAAGGCCAAAACTGGCAAAGGATTACAATGAGAAGCAAAGAGATAAAGCAAAAAAGGAAGAGAAGAAAGAAAATAAATAAATAAATTGAGGGGCATAGACCTCTACAGCCCAAAGAAAAGCGTCAACTCTCCTCATGAATGTGTACTAGCGAGGGATAAAAGATAAGACCCACCCAAAACCAGAACATCACAAACCTATTACATGAAAATAGATTCCCAGGAAAATACAAAATCCTCCAATTTGACTCCCCAAAACATTGTATCTGTTGATGCCCATGATAAACTGAGGCCTTGATATTCAATTCCAAGGACTCCAAGCTCTCAATCTTGCCCTCGTGAATTCTTCTGTGCCTTACGTTACATATTTGCTACATACCTGCAAACATATGAATTTCCATAAGGATTGAGTCTGGGAGGGACCAAGACACCCCAAAATACCCAAGGAAAGAGCTCCATAATGAGTTCGCAACCTCGCAGCGAAAGAGTAGGTAGGAGCTGATTCTGCCGCTTTCAAGCACGTTGGGTAACAGGTAACCATTCACCAAGACCAAAGTCACCAAACCCCATGATTGAAGTTGATCCTGGGTCAGGGTCTTCTCATGACAAGCTTCCCAAAAGAAAACACCACCCGGCCAGTACAGGTGTTTTCCAGATTATTCTTTCACGGAAGGAGCAAGGGGGAGTGCTAGTGAGGTAGTATTGTAGTAATCTGCCAGTGATCATTCTTGTAAATAAATTTTTTTTTATTTTTAGAAACGATGTTGTATGTTATTATGTGTCACATAAAAATCTTGCATTTCCAAATTTTTATTTTTGCTTGTCGGTTTCTGTTATTTTTTCTTATAAAGATTCTTCTTGCGATTTCAGGGGAAGTACAATGTGAACAACCTAATAACTCATTGTACACTTTCACCGGCAATCTATTATTCCAAAAGCAGATGCTGCCTATTTCCCCAAATCAAATTCTATTGCGAGTATGATTTGATCTCTCTCTCTCTCTCTCTCTCTCTCTCTCTCTCTCTCTCTCTCTCTCTCTTTCTCTCTCTATTTATATATTGCGATTAATGTGCTATTGATGATTCTTGTAAATAAAATTCATGCATGCGTGACTCTGAAAGTTAGTGCAGATCTGTTAAATTTTTCCTCTGATGCTTTAAGTTATATTACCATTGACATGACATTTTCATGTGGGGACAAAGAAAAGGATGTTTATTGACAAAGAAATCAACATCTTGTTCTTTCTCATTTTCATAGTAGTACAATGAGCTTCTTACCTGTATTTTTAAAGCAAACTATCCCCCATACCCGTGCAAGTTTTTAATCAAAATTATTTAATTTTAATATTTTTATTATTTGTTATGTATTTAATATATAATAATTACTAATATGGTAATAAATTTTTTAATTAGATTTAGATATTGTTTTTTCTAATTCTTAGAAAGAGTTTACAAATTACAAATTTTATTAGAGATAGAGTTCTTATTTAGTAAAAACTACTTAGAAAGAATAATAGAGAGAGAGTGACACGTGGCACAATATAGCGAGGTTACTTGGGAGGGTGAAAGGTTTCTCTTATAGTATATTATAATAGATTGTACTGTTCATCCTTGGTAAGTTAGTATGTATTTGGAGTTTTGGACCTCCATGAAGCAATATGAATTCACTAGTTGACAGCATCTGCATTCTGCATGGATGCATAGATATCTATCAAATTGTCTAATTTATTCTTTTCAGGTGTTAACTAATTAAGGTTATTCTGTGTAATTTTTCAGAATAGGATGAAAAAAAAGGATTTAGACACACAAAAACCCCATTTCCATCTATAGTTAGTAACATATATAAATATTATGAGTAAGTTGAAAACCATTCTGCTCAACTTGTTTTTGTTACTTTGACTCTTTCTTAATCGGCATTTTTCACTGCATCTTTTAACTACCGTACAGTATTTTCTCGTTTGAGTTTCAGAGACATTAATTATGTTATCCTTCTGTTAGAAACTTCAATTCTTATAGCTTCATATTTATTAGTCATTACCCTCAGACTTATTCTTCCAGGGATGCAGTCTACGGAACACAGAACACATAGTTGGGGCTGTTATATTTACTGGGCATGAAACAAAGGTTCGGAACAGTTCCATGTGGTTTAAATTGCTATTCCCTTTTTCTTGTTTCGTACTCTGTTTAGAGCTTTTTTACGTAAATATGGTATTATGCAGTCAATCTCCTTCCATTGTCGGGGAAGGATAGAAACATGACATGCATACAATTTTGTGGAAGTTAATGCCATCCAATTGGTGTTATGATCACATCTTGACATCTATCTGTAAATGTTCGTGAAAGCATGCAGTGAGACATTTCGGTCAACTCAATTGGATGGTATTTGATTCACAAATGTGCACATTCTGAATTTCTTTGATGTATTTCTAAGTTCTAACCCTTCTTTTTTCTGTTTTTGTCTTTCTATACACAGTATTTTACTTACATGTTGACTAAATTGTAGGTTATGATGAATGCAATGAATGTCCCTTCGAAAAGAAGTACTCTGGAGAGGAAACTTGATAAGCTTATTCTTACTCTTTTTGGTGGTCTCTTCCTTATGTGTCTCATCGGAGCCATTGGCAGGTCAGATCACTATCTGGTTTTTCTCCATCACATAATGTTTTGTAGTAAAACCTTTTTTTTTCTTCCTGATCCTGTATCAAGGCTGAGAATAATATGATCTACTGCTGCTTGGTTGAAATATGCAGTGGTGTGTTCATAGACCGCAAGTACTACTACTTAGGTCTTGATGAAGGTGTAGAAGATCAGTTCAACCCAAGAAACAGATTTGTGGTATCTTCTGCAATCTATTAGCTGAATCATATCTAGCTCAATGTGTTAAAGCAGGTTACATTTAACAATCTTTCCCCTCTTTTCCAGGTTGCGATCCTTACTATGTTCACCTTAATAACATTGTACTCAACAATTATCCCTATTTCTCTTTATGTTTCCATTGAGGTGAGCAGTATAGCTTATTTAGTTGATGCAGTTTATACAAAGAAATACTTCTCCACTCAAATTTTGCACATGATCTTTGTTTGAATGGTTTGTTATTATCTTGCAAAATATCAGATGATCAAATTCATTCAATCTACTCAGTTTATCAACAAGGATTTACATATGTATCATGTTGAAACAAACACCCCTGCATTAGCAAGGACATCAAATCTAAATGAAGAGCTTGGACAGGTATCTCACCAGTTACAATGCAATTTCAACTATCTGTTTTTTTTTTTTTTATAGAATTCAGAAATTTGTGTCTTTTTTTATGATACTAGTGGGTAGCACGTGCATCCTGCATGTCTACGTTTGGCCAATTGGCCCATTACTTTTGTTGGTAGACATTTATTGGAAATTGAAAATTATATTCTTTTTTTTAGGCAACTAAGGCATAGCATATAAATGTCTAAGAAAGCATGGATTAATAATAAAAGAGGCTTTGGACACAGTAACACACCAAACCCCCGCCTGGCTTTATATGTTGTATAGATATGCTCTTCATGCCAATGGTTGACGTTATGATGTAAATTAACTTGTAATTTTGGATAGGTGGAATACATTTTTTCGGATAAAACAGGAACATTAACAAGAAATCTAATGGAGTTCTTTAAGTGTTCAATCGCGGGAGAGGTGTATGGAACTGGTATTACTGAAATAGAAAAAGGAGGAGCTACGCGGGATGGAGTAAAAGTAGAGGAGGTATTTTTGCACAGTATTTCTAAAAGGCTCGTAAAATTTTAAAGTTTCTTTTATTCTTTCTTTTTTTCAACTTTATCTGTTTTCTCATAGGTACCAAAATCGGCTACTGCTGTACATGAGAAGGGTTTCAATTTTGATGATGCTAGGCTAATGCGAGGTGCCTGGAGGAATGAGCCTAACTCTGATACTTGCAAGGTAGATTAGTCAATGCAATGGGATTAATTAAGTTTCAGTTTTTGTATACTTGTGCTGCAGACTGCATTCTTAGTTCAGCATAAACATCTGCATTTTTCCTTTTTTCTTATTCTTTTCTTGATTACTGTGTTAATCAAGTATTTGGCCTTTGGCGAATGGTTTTTGCATGAGATATGGTAAAGGTAAGTGTTGCGTTACTCCTAAATAATATATGCTTGATGCTTCTGACAATTTGGCACAAAATATATGGTGTTCCCAAAAATTTTACATATTCAGAAACGTAATTGTGTAAAGATCTTGAGTTCTATATAATGACACACCTCAAATAGGACAACCTTTGATAAATTTCCTTCAGTATCTTTCTTATTCTTTCAAAACTTATGAAGTTTATTGTTCAGTTAAGCAAAGTTCCATTGGGATTGATTATTAGGCCATGGTATTAACTTCACCCTTCTTGAAATTTGGAATACAAAGATATCTTTCTGAAGATCGGCTAATTTATGTTCTATTGATGGGGCTCATATATTATAACTAATGGTCTTAATACCTATTTTTGTAAAGGTTTTCTTCTGATGTCGATCTGCATAATTTAGAACTGCAGTTTCAATTTTATGGCCTAAGTAGATACCCAAAGCTGTAAAAAGTC
Organism: Macleaya cordata; assembly: GCA_002174775.1. Taxonomy (NCBI): domain Eukaryota; kingdom Viridiplantae; phylum Streptophyta; class Magnoliopsida; order Ranunculales; family Papaveraceae; genus Macleaya; species Macleaya cordata. The sequence continues at coordinate 1,742,502 of MVGT01002224.1, read as the reverse complement.
ACAAAGTGGACTTACCTGTAGCAAAAGAGCTGATCTATTGATTGATGGTTAATTGGCTTAAGATGGGAATGTGGTGGCTCACATTAAAATACTTATATTAATCTGTTTTTAATGAAAAAATTGGAGCATCATTAATTACGGATAACTAAGTTTGGAACTGTATTCATCCTTGCAAATATTTATCATGAATTAGTTATTTTGAAGAAATGTAAGAACCTAGTAAGTATTGTTTTCTGTTACTTATTACTTCTCATAGAAGAAAAAGTTATTTCTATTTAACTGATCTCAACGTAAGTTTTTATTTTTGAGTAGGAATTCTTCAGATGCCTTGCTATATGTCATACTGTGCTTCCTGAAGGTGATGAATCTCCAGAGAAGATTACATATCAAGCTGCATCTCCAGATGAGGCGGCTTTGGTTACTGCTGCAAAGAACTTTGGTTTCTTTTTTTACAGGTTTGGACTTTTTGTTTAATGTTAGTTTAATGTCGTAGTGTGGAATACAACATCTAGTTTATTTGGATGAGTGGTATGCCCACTTTGGTTGGTTTTTAATTGGTTACATGTAAATTATATACTGTACCAAAAAAATTATTGTAATTTTATTGAAACAGCTTTTCTAGTAAGAGAACTAATAGACTTATTGCAGGGGATCTGTGTGGAGAATTTTCTGTTTTACTTAAGCTGAGTGGTATAATCTTTTCTTTCAGGCGTACACCAACTATGATCAAGGTTCGTGAGTCACATGTGGATAAGATGGGTAAAATCCAAGATGTGTCTTATGAAATTCTAAATGTTTTGGAGTTCAATAGGTGGGCAGTTATCCTTTCTAATTCTTAGTCTTTATGCTCTATATTGCTACTACTACTAGTACTGATTATCATTTTTTTTCATCTAAATAGTACAAGGAAGCGCCAATCTGTCATATGTCGTTACCAAGATGGCAGACTCGTTTTGTATTGCAAGGTAATAGTTTCAATGAGGCTTGATATATTTAGGGTAAGCTCAGGTAATGATAAATTAAACTGCATTGATAATGAGAAATTTTGTACTTCATAGGGTGCTGATACCGTGATTTATGAAAGATTGGCGGATGGAAATAACAACTTAAAGAACACAACCAGGGAACACTTGGAACAGTTTGGATCTGCTGGTTTACGTACGCTGTGTCTGGCCTATAGGGATTTGAGTACTGATTCGTACGAGAACTGGAATGAGAAATTTATCCAAGCAAAATCTTCTCTGCGAGACCGTGAGAAGAAGTTGGATGAGGTACTCTCCTTGGGGACATGTTTCTTGTAAGCCCCTCAATGGTACAATGTGGAATCTTCTCTACCTTCTGAATGAAAATGTAAAACTTCTGCAGGTCGCAGAACTTATAGAGAAGGATCTTATTCTGATTGGATGCACCGCTATAGAAGACAAGCTTCAAGAAGGAGTCCCTTCATGTATAGAGACACTTCAAAGGGCTGGAATCAAGATTTGGGTGCTAACTGGGGACAAGTTGGAAACAGCTATAAATATAGCTTATGGTGAGTCAATTTCCATTAAGTTCGTGTTCTCTTATCGTTCTTTATCTCTTGCTTTCCTAGCAACTTCTGTAAGCTGCTCTTTCTTTTGTTATGCTTCAGCTTGTAGCTTAATCAACAATGACATGAAGCAATTCATCATAAGTTCAGAAACTGATGCAATTAGAGATGTTGAAAGTAGGGTAAGTCCATCTTTTAGTTGTTCGTGCCACATCTTTTAGATATATGTAGAAGGAAAATCATTTCATTCTGACTGTCGAACTTGCTAAAAACTGTCGTTCAATAATTTATGATTAGGGTGACCCAGTGGAAACAGAGCGGTTTATCAGAGACATGGTGAAACAAGAGCTGAAGAGATGCCTCGAGGAAGCACAACACCATTTGAATGTTGTATCTGCGCCCAAATTGGCACTTATAATTGATGGGAAGTGTTTGATGTATGCATTAGACCCGGCTTTGCGAGGCACTCTACTTAACCTGAGCTTGAATTGCAGTTCAGTAGTGTGTTGTCGAGTTTCTCCACTACAAAAAGCACAGGTAATTTCTTGATGGTATTGGATCTAAACTTGATTGAAAAATTTACGTCATATGAGCTTTTTGAATTTAAGTATGCTTAATTGACTTTCATTTTTTTCCCAACAAAGTATATAGTCTTAAACTGCAATTCTGCCAAAGTTATCAAGGCAATGACAACTTCGAGTATGACTCATCTAGCACCAAATCTAGTTAGCCACATTAGCTCAAAGAAAGCAGCAAGGACATCAACTTCAGTTGACATCTGGATGTTGAATCTAAGCACAAAATTTTTCCTGTGCTGTGCTGTTTTGCAGGTGACTAGTCTTGTCAAGAAAGGTGCACGGAAGATAACACTTAGTATTGGCGATGGTGCCAATGATGTGAGCATGATTCAAGCTGCTCATGTTGGCGTTGGCATAAGTGGGATGGAAGGAATGCAAGCAGTCATGGCTAGTGATTTTGCAATTGCTCAGTTCCGATTTCTTACTGATTTACTCCTTGTACATGGGCGATGGTCATATCTCAGAATATGCAAGGTTTTCATTTGTCTTTCCAACCAACTAAAACTCCTCCGACATCTGTTTGAAAAGTTAAACACCCTATAGTCATCACTTACTTATTTTTGCAGGTTGTGATGTACTTCTTCTACAAGAATCTTACTTTCACTTTGACTCAGTTTTGGTTCACCTTCCAAACTGGGTTTTCTGGGCAGAGGTTCTATGATGATTGGTTCCAGTCATTATATAATGTTATTTTCACAGCTCTGCCTGTGATCATTCTTGGACTGTTTGACAAGGTATCACAATCATTCTTCCAAAATGCTCTTGATCGACAAGTATATGCTATAAAATGGTTGTTGCATTTAGTTTGTATTACGGAGATTGAATTAAATTAATATTGCCTGTGACTGATTCTACCTTCTTGTTCTCTGGCAGGACGTTTCTGCATCTCTCTCAAAAAAGTACCCAGAGCTATACAAGGAGGGAATTAGAAATACCTTCTTCAAATGGGGAGTTGTTGGGGTCTGGGCTTTCTTCTCTTTCTATCAGTCATTAATCTTCTTCTATTTTGTGACTGTTTCCAGTCAAAGTGCCCACGATTCGTCTGGGAAGATCTTTGGCCTCTGGGATGTTAGTACGATGGCCTTCACATGTGTTGTAGTAGCTGTCAATATTCGTCTTCTTTTGGCCTGTAATTCAATCACAAGGTGGCACCACATTAGCATTTGGGGAAGCATTGTAGCTTGGTTTGCATTTATCTTTGTATATTCTGGACTTATGACCCCGTACGATAGACAAGTAAGACCTCTTGACAAGTTTTTTTTTTTCCTCGTTTTGAACCATTTCATGTGGTAACTCACCTTGGTTTTTGTATTCACTGCAGGAGAACGTATACTTCGTTATTTATATCTTAATGAGTACCATTTATTTCTATCTCACGCTTCTTCTAGTTCCCGTACTAGCTCTTCTTGGTGACTTTATTTACCATGGGTAAGAAGCAGAAAATGATTTCTTCTTTAATGATTATTTAGTTATATTATCACGTAATGGTCAAATCATTTGTTCATTCAATACTTGGGACTAAGGTATTCATTTCGGTTTTTCAGGCTTCAAAGATGGTTTTTCCCGTATGACTATCAGATTATTCAGGAAATCCACCGACATGAACCTGATGATAACAGCAAGGCAAGGTTGATGGAAATTGGGAACCAGCTTACACCAGACCAGGAGAGGAGCTATGCAATCTCTCAGTTGCCCCGAGAGAAATCTAAGCATACTGGTTTTGCTTTTGACTCACCTGGCTACGAGTCATTTTTCGCTTCACAGCAAGGTGTCTATGCCCCACAAAAGGCATGGGATGTTGCCCGGAGAGCGAGTATGAGGTCACAACCCAAAACACCCAGAAGGAATTAAAATAAAATTAGAAAGAACTAATGTACATTTTTGACTTGTAACACCGGAATATATGTAAATCATATGTGAAAAGAAAAACTACACCCTACACTTTTTTTTTTTTTTTTCCTCCATTGTATGTGAGTTAGGCTGTTGAGGGAATTCTAGTGGATTTAGGTTTCACCAGAGTGTCATTATTTACAGCAGTGTTGTGGTAGCTTTTACTGTAATCTGATCATCATCTGGACTTCAAATGAGAATTTTGTTTTAAGATGTGAACTTTGATTGCAATTATAGTTGTCCTCCTGGAATTTCCTTTTTCTTTTTCATTGAAGTAGATGATTGTCTGAAAGTTTTAGCTATGAAATTTGGCCAGATTTGTTGTGTTTCCATTCTTCATTCTTTGAAGTTGGTAGTGCCAATTTTCTTACAGTTCCGGTTGAAGTTCTAGAGCGGGGAGCATCAGTTCTTTACAACTGTTCTGGTTACTGAGGTTTGTTCATTCATGTTTATGGTTCTGTCACGAATCACGATAATAAAATGCACTCAGCTAAGAAAATGTTATATTGTTACCGAATCTTTTAACAGGAGCCTTGGATTTTGAATTCTGCACGAACACAGAAGCTCGACACGCTCCGATTACTTATAGCTAATAGATCAGTTAATTTTAGGACCGTTAGATAATTGCTTGGTAGGAAACAGTAGTTCAGAACGCACAACTATCAAGGAATATCTAACGGTCAAAACTTGAAATGATGAATTGACGATAGTGTTGGTGTAGTCGCATGGATTCTACTGGTGCGGAGTCGAGACGATCAGATCAGTTCTCTAAAAATATTTTGTTGTTTATACGTCCCTGGCTTCTGCCTCTTAAACCTCAGCTCAGCTGGAGATAATTTTAGGTAGTAATGGCGGTTTCATCACTTTCATCATCATCTATTCACTCACTTCTCTCTCCTCACCGCACCACCACCACCGCCGCCAACAACAACAAGAGCTTTAATTCGATTTCCCTCCTCTATCCTCCTCCTCACCCTGCACTGAAGGAGCATCGACGACGATCTTCAATCATCATCTGCTCCTCTTATACTACTAGTAAGTCTTAACACTTCTTCTTCAGCTTCAATCATCTTCCTTCTCCACCAATTTCACTAAAATCACAACTCTCTCTCTCTCTCTCTTCTTTCTCTCTCTAACTGCTACATGACTGTTTTCAGACGCGAGCAATGACTTGTCGAGCGAAGAGAAGAAGGTCTTACTGGAAAGATACGGCTACGACCACGATGACTACTTATCCCAAACATTCTCAAAGGTGCTTTTCTGTTCTTTTTTCTTCCCCTAAATCCACTGTTCTTCTTAATCTGTTTCCCTTCTTGTTTATTTCTCAAAATTGGGTCTTTTGGTTGTTCCAAATTTGGGATTGTAGACGAGGAGAAGAAAGGAAACGGAGAAGACAGGGAGAAGGAATCGAGTCCCGCCAGAGGAACCAAAGCCTGCTCGGACTACTCATAAGTTACTTCAGGTATTCTTTTTTTCATACTCTGATTACGAATTATAATCCTTTTAGCTTTTAGGCACGATTTTATTTACCCTGTTAGGCAGCCATTACTGAAACTATGGAATCTTGTTTGCTATACTTTAGGATATTTAGCTATGGGCATTCACGATGAAGGAGTGAGAGTGTGGGATTAGTAAACAATAAAGATAATAATGGATAGAGTGATGGAATTTACTGTAATTTGTGCCATTTATTTGTGTACATGGGAACACAAATTAGTATATATAGTCGTATTTGCTCGTATAAAATTTTAAATGGAAGTGTCACACCACTTGCACCTAAATCCATGGTTGTTTGACATGGGTCTTTTTCCTATTCATAAGAACCCAAGCGACATATCCCCTCTAAGGGGATTTTAAGATACGCATTTGAGATGGTTTAATAAGTTTTTATGTAATATATATTAATCATGTTCGTGCTGGCCAATTTTGTATTCGTTGAAGGTTTTAGGAGGAAAGGCTCGACGAATGAAGTTACTCTCACCTAAGGGCATGGACGTAAGGCCGATGATGGAAGTTGTCAAAGGGGCCGCCTTTGATATTTTGCAGGTATAATGATTTTTTTACATACCCATGCTATGGTGTTTTTTAGACAGTTTTTGAACCTTTTCAATATTAAAATATTTTCATTGATGGCTTGGAAAATGAATGATAAAGAAGTACTGGTTTTACTGAAATGATCTCTCATTGGGTTCTTAAGATTTATCTAGAATTGTGTTTAAGCAAAGTTTAGTCGTTATGTTTTAGGTAGCAGGTGGATGTCCTGCTTCTTTAAGGCCAGGTCGCTGGTTAGACTTGTACAGTGGCACAGGATCTGTTGGGATTGAAGCTATCAGCAGGGGATGTTCTGAGGTGCCTTCTATAACTTATCTTTATATATTGATTGTACTTGTTTGCCCAAGCGGAATGCATAAACTTCTGTATTTGGTACGATTCAGGTTCACTTTGTTGAGATGGATCCTTGGGTTGTCTCTGAAGTTTTAAGACCAAATTTAGAATGGACTGGATTTCTTGATAATTCAGTTATTCATACAATCCGTGTTGAAAGTTTCTTGGAACGAGCTGAGCAATTTGTAGGTATGTAGATATGTAGACTCCTTTTTTATGTTCCCTATTTAATCATATAGTGCACTAAGGTGTCATGGAGGTACATTGTTGGTGGTTCTAATTTGGTAACCTACTGTCAGAAAACTTAGATTTTCATTTTCGTACTCTAACCTACCCTTTGTGCTTGTTGGAGTCAATTACTTCTGAGAATTACTCATGACAGAGTCCATGAGATGTCTGGTTCCTTAATAATGTCTAAACCTAACTAGATGTGTCATCTTTAGATTTATATGATCCATACTTTTCCCCTATGTTCTAAATACTGAGGAATATAGATCCAACCATAACACTCTTTGGTTTCTAAATGGTAAGAACTGTTTCTCTCTGCAACATTGTATAACAAATTAACTCAATATTTCTCAGTGAATGTAATAGGTCCATGATTTTCATAGTAGGCCCGTCAAACTTCAACTTGATTTATGTAGGGAAAGAAAGAAAATTATAGGCCTGAAATATAGGAGTCCACATGTCTTGTGATCTTCACTCACCTCTTTGCTCGTCTAGATTTGCGTGACTAGGAATGTTACTGTGGAAGCACTTCCAACAATACCTAAGGATGGATCTTATTTTCTTAAGGAACTGAGAAAGGATAAAGAACAAAGTCATGTACGGACATGTTAACTTCTGGTTGCTAGCATTGCTCTACTAGGCATTAGATTAGCCAAAGATATTCCATAGCCGAAGGAAATGCTCATATGGTTCTGAATGACATGCAAAAACAACATTAAAAGCTATAGCTTGTTGATATTTTAAGTCCATTGTACATTCTTTTTCATTATGTTTTCTACATTCTTGAATGAGTTTATTTCACCTGTTTAAGAGTGAGAAATCTTTGTTTTGTGTAGGTAAACATGGATCATTTGATTACATTAGTGTTACACCTCCCTATACGGCAGTAGATTATAGTGTTTTGATGAGTCAAATCTCAGAGTCAGCTTTAGTTGGAGAAAATACCTTCATCGTAAGTATCTATTTCACTCATGGAATTATATGTATTCATATCTCTTCAAAGCTAATTTCATTTATCTAAACCTCCATGGTGTTAGGTTGTGGAGTATGCCCTAAGAACGGATATGCTGGATTCATGCGGAAGTCTTGTAAAGGTACTATATCCTCTGACCACTAGTTTATGGGGATACTTACTATAATTTTCTAACCCATGAAATGAAAATTCTTAAAACGAAACGAAAAACAGAAAATTCTAATCCCTTCAATAAAATTATTGCAGGTAGCTGATAGACGGTTTGGGCGGACGCACTTGGCAATATATGGACCCAGTTGGGCGCAGAAGAAGAGGAAATCAAAAAAGTAGGTGCGTGCACTTGGGAGGAAAGGTCCCATTATCAGTGGAAAGTGTACGCTGAGTAAGATCGTTTCTCAGTTATAACCCTTCTCCAAGTATCTTCTCAATATACAAGATTTACTCCAGTTAACATTTCTTGTTACTCCACACATTAGTGGGTCAACATGGTAATCTTACTTTGACTTTTGCCTTATTTTATTCAAGTGGACCTTGACTTGTAATTCCATTTTTAAGGTTTCTATGTTAGTCTGAAGCAAAATCATTCATTGCAGGTTGCTGTATTCTGTTGGTACCTTTGCATGGCATGGCTGCTTGATAATTATGTGGAGCTTAGTTGTAACGAACCAGGAGCAGAGTCAAACTGAACATTTGTTCAAGGTAAGGATATGTAAAACCCAAAATTACCTGTACTTCAAATAGTTGGAAAATGGAATATTATTTATATGATTTTCTGCTCCCTCATTTACCTTCCTCTCCCGGGAAAGAGCCCTGGCAATTTTAGCTCCTTTTCATTTGATTATGGCACCCCAAACAATCAACTGTTATCGATTCAATTTAAGATGTGTTAATCTACGTGCCTGCCCCAATCACCCCCATTTGAGAAATTGGGGGAGAAATTACATTAGAAAGTAAAGAACTAGAGAAGTTTAAAATGGTTCCATGAACACGTGAACATATTACAAGGATAGCATATTACAGGGGTCAAAGCTGTAACAACGTTTTTTAAATGTAATGCCATATGGGCTATAGTATCTGATCACACATGACGTGTTAGCTGAGATGGACATGCCACGTCAGTTAATACGGTCAGCTGTTGTCCATATCTTTTTATCCATCACACAGTCAAAGATTCTTAATTCAAAAAAAGAATAAATTACTGATCACAACCGGCTACATTAGCTGACGTAGACATCAGTTACTATGTCACGTGGTCATCTAATGTGGTCCATGTAGCATTACTCGACAATGTATATAGTACTGAACAGAAACACAATCGACGATGTGGGTGTTCTTCCCTCTCTAATAACACGTGTAAGAAATGCAATTCACACGTGTATATTAAAACCATATACGTATTATGAATTGGTGTAAAGCTTAAGAAAGGAAACGTATCATGAGAAAGATTTTGGATAAACTAGTTTATATCTTTCAAAAATTTGTTCGGTCTGTTAGACATGAAATATGTTTCTAGAATAGTTTTGATTCAAACTAGCAGAACAAACAAAAAAAACTTATTTTATACAAAGAAGCTTGTAAGAGAAAAAGAGTCCTTTAAAGTGACCCTCTTGCTTTGTTTTGTGATGCTTCTTCTTTATTAAATGTGGAGGAACAGCAGCATGGTTATGTACAAAAGGTACATGCTTTTGCTTCTAAAATCTATCGGTTTTTGTGTGGGCATAGAATCAACACCAAATCCTCTTTACAATATAAAATAGTTAACTTACACTGCATGTTCATAACTTTATATGAATCAAAATTTAGAACAATCTGCTTAGATGTCATGTACAGGTATCCTAAATTAGGGCAAGATGGCCAATCCCTTTTTTTATTATAAGTTCAAGTTCATGTATTATATATTTTATATATGAATTGTTCAATTTGTTAAAAATTGTTCCTCCATTCGAACGTTTCAAATAGTCGATATATTAAGCCATTTTTTCTTAGGGAATATGCCAATTATTGGAAAGATATATATCTATCAGAATTCAGAACTTGCAAGTAATGGTATGGTCATTTTTGCAAAACTTCTGTACTTAACATGTCTTATAAGTTTTGAGATAAACTACTGTGTATATTATAAACATCATTTTCATATATTAGACTTTCTAAGTATAACCCCCTAGTATCTTCTATGCAAAAAGATGAACAAATCAATAATTAAAATTTTCTTACTTTTACTTATTATCTGAATCGTACTCAAAACGTTTTCGTTCTGATTTTTTTTCATACGTAGAATCTAATGCGGTGTACATGTATGCCGCCGCTTGCTTTTCGCTTTTACTGTTTAAGAACTTAAACTTATTCATCATTATGTCGACACTCAAATCATCTCTAGCCTTGAAAAGCAATGGTGTCTGATGCTCTGGTTCATATAAAGGGCTGATGATACATCTTTTTCGACACAAAGTTCTAATGGTATTGTTTAGGATTCTATGTAATTATACAGATTTATTCGGTTAGTTCCTTTGAACGAGGGACAAATTCCATTCCAGACAAGCTTTTCCATGCTTCAAAGACAACCATCTTTTTAAGTATATGTTCGGCGTAGCCGCTGAACTTGATTACGAGCCGATTTTGGCACAGTACCAGTGATTATATCATACTATGTGAAGATTTTGATTCTTGTAACAAAAAACTGAAGTTCTTACTGTAAGTTTGAGCAAAAGTCAGGTGTGCAATATTCCATAATCTATGTTAATTGAATGGATATGGATTGATCCCTCAGTAGATTGCAATCTTCATACATATTCCAAGAGATCATATCTTCTTTCCAAGAAAGTATGATCAAATAAACACTATACTTGTGGATAGGAAATGCATTCTACGTCTTTTTACATTTAAAAACTAATGCGAATGAACAGAATAACAGCTTACTCGTTGGGTATGCCCAAGCTTTTTTACTTGTTACACTCTGCTGACTTGTTACACTCTGCTTACACCATCCTTTGCGGTCTACATGGAGATGACCCGAGAGCTGATTTTTTGAGAGATCATCCTCTGATTGCACCCTAAACCAATAAAACTTTTAACCCCATGAAAATATGATTGAAATTTAAATTTTTTAGTTATCTAAGCCATTAATTTTCAAACAACTTTTGAGTTTTGACAAGGTTAAAACTTTGAGAACGATTTTTTTTTTTTTCTGTCATAAGGATGATCTACACGATGAGAAGATTATCTTCGTATAGGATCATGAGCAGGTGTAAGCCAAGTTTAAAAAATAAGTTGGGTATAATTATCCGGCCCTTAATTGGAATATTTTTCTGTTGGGAACCTTTTTTTTGCGGTATCAGAAGCTACCAACTATATATAATTAGGATCACAAGACCCAAGATGTTCTACTTTTGGTTCCAGAGTACGTAGTAAGAGAAAATAGAGCTAGTGAGGTCCCTTTGGCTTTGATCATAGCAGTAGCTAAGTGGGGTGCATGAAAATACGGAAATCAAAGCAAAGGGAGAGTGGTCTTTAAGACTCTTTTTATGGACCCAACCCCAATCTGTAAAAACCTAAAGTAAGAGTGTTCCCTCCACGTCAGATTCAAAATACCAGCTAATTAAGCTTTGTTTTGTTCTTCCACAATTCAAGTTCAAGGTCCAAGAAAAGTGAAACAAGAATCACTTCCACCTATAAAGAAAAAACCCTACCACTTCTTACCCACCAAAATATACTTGCCTTAACTTACCCTCTCTCTCTCTCTCTCTCTCTCTCTCTCTCTCTCTCTCTCCTCTTCATTACTTCTCTTCTTGGCTTCCTTCTTGAATTACAGAATAAACCCATCAACCCAACTGAGTCAGGATCATCATATACATAAAAATATGGTTGCTCTGAACTCTTGTTCATCACTTAGTTGGAAATACAAGCCATGATGATCTTCTAGAGAGAGAAAACAAAGGAGAAAGAGAGATATGGGTGGAGTTGGCTTTTTGAGGACTTTGATTAGAGTTATTCTTTTTGTTGGTTTTATTGGATTTTTGGTTGTTGGTGTGCTAACAAGTGAGGAAATAACCAAACCAACAAGAACAAATTTGAAGTGTCTAAAGGTGGTAGGAAGAGAGAATGATGATGTTGTCCATCCAGGTTTAGATCCCAATTACATGAGCAAGAGAAAAGTTCCCAATGGACCTGATCCTATTCACAACAGGTACATATATCCACCACCTTGATCTGTATATATTTTCATGTCTACATCTAGCTAGTCTATATATATATATATATATATATATAGATTTCTGGTTTTTGAGTTAAGAATTTTCAAAATCACTTGTCATATATAGTCTAGTTCTAGGATCAGCATGTTGAGACTTGAGCTCTAGTTCCTCCAACGCGTTACGATGACCAGAATTCGACTGTTGTTATTTGTCTTATTCTTTTAGAATCAATATTTAGTTTTTGACTTGTTGAGTCTTGAATTATGGATCCGAGTTTAGGTTTTGATTTGAAATTTGGGGTGTCACAGTTTGGTTTCAGAGCTTGGGTTTATTTAGATCTTATTGGACTTGTGAAGTGAGGTTTCCTCTGTGTATTTTACTGCTCCATTCAACTTTATCTAGAGCTGTATCTTTTGTTAATGCATTGAGGAAAGACGTTGTCCTGAAGGAAGAAAAGTTTCTTTAGACATAAAATCTTTAATTCTCTTATTTTAAGAAGAACTAAAAAAGACTAAAAGAAGGGGTGAGAGTGTGACACTTTAGTCACAAGGGCACCAATAACTTCATCTTTACTTCTTTTTCCTGTTTAAATTCTACCTCTAGTCTTTCTTTTTTATATTCTACTCATTTGTACGTAAAGGACTCAATCAATCTCATCAAGACTTCAGATAACAAATTTAATCAGTAAAACAACACTTAATTAAATTAATTTTTCATTTTAGATGATGTTATTTTTCATTTAAAATTTAACTGTTATTTTTGTCAATCCCTGTCACAATTTTACATGCATATATATAGCTGAGAAATATCAAATTAATATGCTTTGTTTCCTTTTTTTTTTTTTTGTCTGTGACTCAGAGGTTATATGTACCCAAATTAAAATGCATTGTAAATTTGTACAGTTAAGTATAATAACCTTATTTGGTTAGTTCTTTTTGGTTGTGGGTTTTCTTTTTATTTCTCTGTTCTTCATAATTTGCAGGAGAGCAGGGAACTCTGGAAGACCTCCTGGTCAAGCATAATAAAGCCTCATGAGGAATATTAAGAAGCTAGCTAGCTTCATCATCAGTACTTGTGCAGAACATGAATGAATTCTACAAGAAGTCTTATCATGATCTTGTATGTATTAATTTTTGAATGAGAGCATAAACATTTCTTTAAGATCACATTAGAAGATGAGTCTCTCTATTCACATATATATATATAGTACCATTTTTGTTTGTTTGAGGTGGTTGGGGGAGTAAAATATTTAACCCAATAAGCTTCTCTAGCTAGCACAAAATACACTTATACAAGAATTCAGGAGCAGACACTCTACTTTAGTCCTTCCTTTATTTTAGAGAGAGAAAGAGGTAGATGAGCTTTTGAATGTATTAATAAGTGAAGACCAAACAATTAGATACTATAAAGAAAAAAGAAAAAGAAAAAGTAGAAAGAACAAAACCCAAGAAATGTTCTAGTAGTAGTGATACTTGGGAATATGTAAACAAACAGTCTCTATCTATCAAGGACATCTTTGGTTTTGGTTTTGGCTTTTTTACAATGGCCAGCTTGTGCTTCAAAACTAAAGCCAAGTCCCACCAAGTTAAAGTTTATAATTTCCCTTTCTTTGGATATTGTTTTTTATTTACCAACTGTGATTCTCTGGCAAGGTATAATGGTCCATTAACTGTCATTTAAAAAAACAAAAAAAAAAAAAACAAAAATCATCAGCACTTACTTAGATCATGTCCCATGAGCTATACTTATTCCATTCCTACAACGTCTTTATTCGGCCTCTACGATCCTGAGTTATTTTTCTATTTCTAATTCATCCACTTGAAATAGCGTAAATAAAGTGTAAGAATAATTTAAATGTAAAAATAATAACTTGGGGCGAATATCCGCAGGCCCATACTTATATTAAGGACCCATTTTTTCAAACGATCAAGTACGTTTTTGTTTGTTCCACTCAAACTTGAAGAAACTACATGGAGGTTCTTCTATGCTGTAAAAAATAAATAAAAAAATATGTATCGTCAAAAGTGAAAACAAAGTAGTTGGTAAAATGGTAAGGGAAGGCCTCTCTGTTCTCTACATTTGAACTTTTCTTTTGTTTCTCCTCTCTTTTGGGTTTAATTTTTGACAGGTTTGAAAAACAAAGACTCAACAGTCTTAACTCTAAATCTATTATTCAATGAGAACGGATCCGTGTATAGCCTTATTTGTACATCGTTATTTTTACATTAGTTGTGGGGTCCACATGGTGAGGAACTAATGGCTAATTTTTTGTGAGAATGATCTACAAGATGAGTAGAACATCTTTACTAAAAATCATATCATTCTAAAATTTTTAACCTCATCAAAAATTAATGGGAAGTTGATTAAAAATTAACGGTGAACAATGAACGATAAGAAAAAAAGTCGAATTTTAATGGGACTACCAGTTTTAGAATGATTTGATTTTTGGTGAGGATGATCTACAAAGTGAATAGAACATTATCAAAAAATATCAGCCCTTATATCAATAGCATGTGGGCTCCACATGCCACTGTACATATAAAATGTACAAATAATACTGTACTCTGATCCGGACTCTTATTCAATATATTATAGGTTCGGGGTATTTGTATACACAAGCTTATGGCTACATTGGGCCGTGCCTTGAGCAGGCCCACAAGAGGATTTCAGGCCCATAATCTAAAAATGTCCAACCCATTGAGTTGATCTGAACATTGGCCAAGTTTGGCCAAGTTTTCGAGAAAATGAACATGCTCCAAATCGGTACATATTTATTGGATGTTCACCTCAAAGCAAATGCTAAAACATCTAAGGGTTGTGTATGAGTATTTTCCAATTAAAAATCTCCATAAATATTTTGAGAAGCGAGTCTCCATAAATAATCTTGAACTTATATACAAAAAGTGCCTAAAAAGGACTAGGCAGTTACATCATGAGATCCATTTCAATTTTTTTGGGACCCTTGCATGAACAATTGAGTCCTTGTATATGTGTGTAAGAGGTTCTAGATTAATTCAAGCCATTCGAGCCGGATCTTTTCATTCAATTCATTTTACATGCGTATTTCACCTATTTTATTCTTACACCTCATTTACACAAAAATGTGGGACTTGTTAAATCTAAAAAATGTTTCCTATAAAAATGTAAGAGTATCGTTATCTTTTATCGGTTCAATTAAAGACATTTAAAATGTTATTATTAGGGATAAAATGTAAATAAATTGTTTTTGCTTCGCTAATAACAAATAACTAATTATTAGGAAAAAAAAAAAAAAGAGCTGCTAAATACATTTTGAGTTCCTGTTTGGAGCTTCTTTTTTTTTTTTTACTTGTTACACCAACTTATTCCACACCTCGTTAACACTGGCTTATGATGCCTGCTTTAGAGAGTACCCAAATGATCATCTTATTATAGAGATCGCCTTTACAAAAAAATTGCATCATTTTAAAATTTTTAATCCTATAAAAAAATAATTAAAATTTTAAATATTCTAAATTATTCATTTACCATTAATTTCAACCAACTTTCAACAAGGTTAAAAAAATTGAAACCATGTGATTTCCTGTGAAGATGTTCTACATGTCGATGAGATCATTCCCAGAAAAATGTTAACTCTTGGATCATCACCCTACGGACCGATTTAAAAATAAAAAACAATTGGACGTAACAAATTAAAACAGGGGCCTTGAACAGAAATCCAGATGTATTTAGCAGTTCCCTATACCACTAATCGGGATTAAGCTAAAACCAACTCAAGGATACCTTCACCTTGTCCTTATTTTAGAGCGGCCAAACATAAATAACGGCCCAGGTCTAGGATAACTGCCACGTGACAACAGGAGAATGTAGGAGCATTGTGTATTCGGTAACCCCGTGGCTATGACAGCATTTCATCATATTAAAGTGGGAGAGAGAGAGAGAGAGAGAGAGAAAGTAGAGAGAGAAAGAGAAGAGAGAGGCTTCGCTTCTCTTACATGAACTGGAGAGAGAAAACCCTCAAAACCCAAAAATGGAAAAAAAGATGATGATTTCCTGCGAGAATTAAGCCATGAATTGAAATCGAAACAAAAAAAAAAACAAACAAACCTATCCTTCCTCCCTTCATCTGAAATTTTCTTCATCATCTTTTTTTTTTTTTTTCGATCTGAAAATCTCAACTTTCCGATCGCCTTCAATGAATCTCTAATTCGATTGTGTCATCAGCTAGTTATCCGTACAAAAAAGCTCGGTTTCGAGCTGATTTCCGAGCAGATCGTTACTTTATTGATCGATTTGAGGTTCAGATCGGTGATTTATAAAAGATGCCTTCTACGGCGGATCTGGACCATCAGATCGAGCATCTGATGGAATGTAAGCCTCTTTCAGAGGCTGAGGTTAAGGGTTTGTGTGAGCAGGCGAGAGCGGTACTTGTTGAGGAGTGGAACGTTCAGCCGGTGAAGTGTCCGGTCACCGTCTGTGGGGATATTCACGGCCAGTTTCATGATCTCATTGAGCTGTTTCGGATCGGTGGAAAAGCTCCTGATACGAATTATCTTTTCATGGGCGATTACGTAGGTCTGTTTTATTAATTTAATTTCCTAAATTCTCTAACCTCAGATTGGGTTCAATTCTTGAAATGTTGGGTTTTGCTTATTCAGTACATGTTTGGATGATCTTATTTTGTTGTAAAGGTTGAGCCTTTCGGGATTTTTGGTTTGTTTTTTTTTTTCCTGGCCAGTTTTGGGGGAAAAATGAGAAATGTTTTAATAAGCTTTTATCTTTAATCATTTGATGCTGGTAGTATCTTTGTTGAATTAGAGTGAGTCAGATTGTATTTGTGAGTTAGATGTGGGATTTTATTGGTGTGGCTGGTATTAAGCGCAACTTGCTGTTCTTCGGTTTGATTGATGCTTTGAGGAGGTTAAAAGAAATTTTTTTTGAGTGATGAGGTTGGGTAAATTATGTGGCCCGATGGAATTTCAACAAATAGAGAAATGCTAGTTGTTTGAAACAGAAGAAGGGTTTGGGTAACCTTTTTTTTTCCCCCTCCGTTTTCTTTTATTTGATTGTAATATTTAATTGAAGGAGCCAAAGTTTTTCATTCCAAACATGTTGGCATGGCTTACTGCATTCACTCCACTGTTTTCTTTTCATCTCATACTGATTTGTAAAGCTCCAAATAGATATCCAGCAGTATCTATTTTGATCATAATGAAAAGATTCCACTGTTGTATGCTGCATCTTTCTAAATTATATTATCATAGAATATTCTATTTTCCTAATGCAATTCGTGTCTTCTTTTATGCAGACCGTGGATACTACTCAGTGGAGACTGTCACACTTTTAGTGGCCTTAAAAGTCCGTTATAGAGATAGAATTACAATTCTTAGGGGAAATCATGAAAGCCGACAAATAACTCAAGTGTAAGACCTTTGTTCTTCTTAATCCTCTTTTCATTTAGTTACCGTTAAAGAAGAAAATGCAAGTCCTCTTTTCATTTAGTTGCAAATGGAATCGCATTTCATTTGGTTCTTAGGAATGAAAATAAGTATCCACTAAAGAATCAATCAGTTTGTGTCTGTCTCTTGGACATCTCTTGTAACTGCCTTGTTTAATCTAACTGTATATTCTTAATCTAGAAGACTTAAACTGCCCTTGATCAGCATACGTATATTCTGATACTGATTTGTGAAACAGAAGGAACTTTGGAGCTAGAACCTTACTTTCCCTTGTAGTTAAATGGATTAGATAACATTACTTTCTCACCCCAGAATCCCAAGTGGCATGTGAAGGTCTTGTGGGTGTTGGTGTCTAAAGTCAGATTTTAGTGAAGTTAGTGACCAATAGTCCCCCTAAGTCTTAGATGAAGTTTGAGCTGATGAAGAATTAGAAATCTCATCCTTCGGCCGAAAAGATGGTAGGTTCAGAGTCAAAAAAAAAATTTATTTATATCCTCTTGTCACATCAGTCAGGGGAGCATACAGTTTTGTGCATCTTATAGAATCTTCAAGATGAACTTTAGAAGTAAATTAGAAGAATGTGTATTGCACGAGGAGTAATGTTAGAAAAGCATGTGATTTTCCAGTAAGTAGAAAATTTTGTTTTTGTCCATAGTGGAATGATGAACAGTTCTTGATTGCTTGGCTGTACGAAGTAAGAACTTATCCTAAAACTGTTTTTAGATCTACAAATCTGTTTGTTTTTCTTGGCTGTCCCATTGTGAGCTTCGGGATAGTGTGTTGGAGTTTATGTATAAGTAATCTCACAACAACGAGCTAATCTTCAAACCTGTTTGTGAGACCTCTTAGGCTCTTGTTTTTACTGAGTTTTCAGTGGTGAGCTTTGGACTAAAGTGGGTGGCCTATGACACCAATAACTTCATATGCTTATTACACGATAATGAACGGGCTGGGCATCCAAGCACTAATCTGTGAAACCATGTCAATCTTTGGACGTGACATCTTTACCACTTGTAGCGGTGGTGTGACCAAACAGTCATCTGATAGAGGTCCCTATTGATTTAATCTGGATACTTATTTTGTAGACATCACACTGTTCGCCTGTTGTGTCTATGGATGATACCGTTTTTGTCATTTTTAATAGAAATGTGAATTAACCATTATTTTTTTTGGTGATATGATGAATGGTTGTGCAATGAAATTTGACACATGGGTACCATGTGAGATGCAAAAGACTTGAGAGTCCTTTTGGCCAGCCAACTCTGCAAGATACTACCACCTCAGCTAGGCACCTAGGCTGGCTATTGGTTAAACTCAAAAAATCTCTTAGTAGTTCGGTCCAGTATTTAACAACACTGCAATTAACCCTCTTGGAAAAGAGAAATACAATCTTATAATATTGCCTATTATCTATTTATTGAGTATTTTCTATTCTCAATTGTGTTTTTTTTGTTAACTAATATCTATAATTTTCGGGTTTCAGGTATGGGTTTTATGACGAATGCTTGAGAAAATATGGAAATGCAAATGTCTGGAAGTATTTTACTGACCTTTTCGATTATCTACCACTTACAGCTCTTATTGAGAGTCAGGTTTGAGTTCTAGAGTGGTGCACAATTGTTTTAAATTTATCTAGCTCAATACCACTTCTTATGACCATTTATTTTTAACTTTTAGGTGTTTTGTTTGCACGGTGGACTCTCCCCATCATTGGACACATTAGATAATATCCGTGCTCTGGACCGTATACAGGAGGTATGCACATTATTTTGTTTTACTGATTACCATTCGAAAAAAAAACTTATTTTGTTTACTGGTAAGTTAAACTACGAGTCATTTTTAACCTCTAATTGCAATCTCTTCCATGTTTCCCATCCTTGGCCTTATATGTTTTGGTAAAACTAGTTCCTCTCATCCTTGTTTTCTGTGGGTGCTGCGTTGTTGAAAAAATGGTTATTTATTTGTATTTAGTTAGTCATACTTGAATAACATGTGCTGTCTTTTAAATGGCTTCTTCTTTATTAATATATTTAATTTAGTACTTTCGATGAGAAAGCAGTGGATATTTGTACAAGAGCGCAGATGTTAAAAAATGGTCATTCAATGCTTAAAAATTGCCATGCTTCATCTGACGGCCTTGTTTGTGGGGAATAGGTTCCTCATGAAGGTCCAATGTGTGATCTCCTATGGTCTGATCCGGATGACCGTTGTGGGTGGGGAATATCTCCTCGGGGAGCTGGCTACACATTCGGGCAGGATATTGCAGCTCAGTTCAACCACACCAATGGGCTAACCCTTGTTGCAAGGGCCCATCAGCTTGTCATGGATGGTTACAACTGGTGTCAGGTGGGTGAACAGGAGAACACGCAACTTGTTTCTGAGCTCAATAGTTCTCAATTCTTGGTTTTTTTCGTTTAAGTCGTGGCTAAGTTAACACTGTTATTATTATCGTTTTTTTGTTAAACTTTGCAGGAGAAGAACGTGGTGACAGTGTTCAGTGCTCCAAATTACTGTTACCGCTGTGGGAACATGGCAGCAATACTCGAGATTGGGGAGAACATGGATCAGAATTTCCTTCAATTTGACCCGGCTCCTCGGCAGATTGAACCCGACACCACACGCAAGACTCCAGATTATTTTTTGTAATATTCAGATCTTCTTTGCGACATGTTGTTAATGCTTGGTGTTATTTACTGACGAGTTTCTGTAGATGTGTCCTAGAAAAAGAAGAGTTTTGGTGTTAAAAGTGGAGTGGAGAGGAGAGAGAGGGAGACAGAAATGAGAAAATCACACCATCATTCATTTTGGTTTGGAGTTGTACTAGTTCTCTGCCTTTATGCTGTGCTTAGAGAAAGAAAGAGAGGGAGAGAACAGAGAGTGTGTGTGGGCATTTCTCTTTGTATTTTTAACAAAAAGAAGCAGCAATAAGAAGGTTATCTCTTGTTTTATACTTTCAATTCCAATGTTGGAAGCTTATTTTCTTTCCCGGCAACTTAGAAAAAGAAGGAAGAGGGAGTTTTTTTTCTGCAGGTTAGACAGAAGGAAAAGAAGAGAACCCTGGTGCCCCCATTATTAGGGTGGCCCAAATTTAAAAAAGAAAAAACTGGAACACAAGTTAGAACAAGGAGGGTCTGCTGTACAAATGAGACGAATGGGTTCCTCCTGAAACTAAGTTTCAAAATGAAAATACTTTTGTACAGAGAAGTTGAATGGACGGTGGATATGTGCATTCAAGATGCCTCGTGAATTGAATTCAACAATCTGGAAATAAATTTCTGTACAACTTGCTGTACTGTGTGTCCAATGATGTTTGTTATCTTGATCTGACTATTTCAGGTAATAGGAAGTACTAAAATAAGTGCAAATTGTCTTTACCCTCAAATGCTAATTATTGGAAAATTACTTACCCCAAATCTTTAAAAAAATTATTTTTTTCTCTACTGTTATCTTTTCGGTTATTTGACCATCCATTTGGTCAAAAGTGATCCACGTGCAAGTCATGTGATTTTAAAAAAATCTAAAATACCCTTCCCTCTAATTTAATCAATATGAATAAAAATAAGTTATCCTTATAGGGTAAGAAGAACATCCTCATTGAGAATCAACACTCAGATTATTGTTCCTCGAAAAGTGTGTTGCAATATCCCTCTTATTTATGAAAGCATATTAACATTGTGTGGTATGGATCTCCGTTTGTGGGTGATATAGCCAAAAGGGCCTACAACTGGGGAGATGAAGAACAGAATGTTTCTTTCTATTGATTTTAAGATGCATTCTGTTAGTCTACATGATAACATGAACATGATTTTAAGATTTGAATCCTCTCTCTCTCTCTCTCTCTCTCTCTCTCTCTCGTGTGAGTGTGTGTTTGTGAGGCAGATTTGACTAAAATTTAGTTAGTGACCAAGTTAAGAAGGGATCAGCCTCATTGTCTTCTACATGTTTCCTTTGAACTGCTGTCACTTAAAAATAGCTTGAAAAGAAACACCAAGAAAAGCTTCATCTGATACAATCTTTTGAATCAAATTGATACACTTATATCCATCCATTGTGATGATATGATTCACTAGTATATTAAAAAGAAATTCATCAAACATAACCAATAAATTGAACTTGACACACAAAATAACAATTCTGACAATATAAATGAACTGCATTTGCATTTAATTACAAAGTATATATTTCGTATATTTCGAGTTGTTTTTGGGTTCATCACATTCAGAGTGTCGTTGTTTACAAATTTATGTACCTTTAGATGTAACCTTCATTACATAACAAGTAACCTCCAGCGACGTAGTAAAGGTAAACGCATGCAGTGGCATCAACAAGCAGCCAAAAAGCATTTTGAACAAATGAACTTGAGGAGGGTGTAAGTGAAGAACCTAAAACCTTTTGAAGCATTCTTCTGTGGTGTTCATTCTTTCTTGTACTAAACCTAACTTGGCAGTGAATTGCCACAAAACCTCGTTTACTCGAATATTTGCACACATCTTTCAGTCTCTTTTCCCTGCACATAATGTAAAAAGTGATCACTTCGGCAATTCAACAGCTGGAGATAACAAGGATTTTTTGTTTGGACAAGATAAGGATTTAAATATTATGAATATATTTTCCTGGAAAAAAATGTTGAGGCACAAATAGCATAGGCAATGCAATATGACATGTTAAGATGGAAGTTGTTTGTAGAGTCGTCAAATGTGATATAATCTGTAATCAGATTGCAGAGCATTCATGTGAATTATAAATGCCAAAGTAGACATTTAAGTATTAGTGGATACTGTTCGATGGGTACATCTCCTAGGCCAAATATCAACTCATTCGGAGCGCTATAAGTTTTTAAAATCCATTTGATTTGACAATCCAAAAGAATGTGATATATGAGCAGGTTACAAACAAAACAATCTATACATTTGATCTATTGAACACACAAGGTACTGAGGTAGCTAAGGCTGTTTAAATATGAAATCCACCAGTACAAGGACTTCATATTTTCCAGCTTTGGGATTTATAGCCTATCTGTTTAATACTGATCAGTTCAGAAGTTAACACAAAGAGGACAAAAAACAGCAAAAAAGGAATACTGTAATGAAGTACCACAAAAACTGAGTAGATAAGAAGACAACCTCACTCGTTGAAACTTCCGAGGGTAAATTATAGGTATTCCGAAGTTCCAGCAGATGCTTAGCTATCTCTCTGAGAAGTAGTCTTCCTTCATCACCTTCCTGGAGTGAAAGAAGAGCATGCTTTGTGAATTCTCTATCTCTCTCCAGGGACATCAACTTCTCATAGAGATGAGATATAGCTCTAGTTATGTCGATAGTACTTCCTTCTCCTGCCACCACAGAAAAAGATCATTTGATTCTCTTACTATATATCAAGGAGTAAGGGTAAAAGTCTCGATAAATACCAATCTTTTACCTCTATCTTCGTCTTTAAGATTAGACGGCATAGAATGAAGCCCATCATTCAAACAAGAGGACTGAATCTTCTTCTCTAATATTTTCAACTGATCCATAAGATAAAGCCTCTCTCCTTCAAAGTCTAATAAGGATTCATCATTAATTTCTACCTGTGATGACCCAGTTTGAACAGTACACTCATTCTCCCCGTCATCCACCTTAAAGTTGACAGAACGGTTGTTGCATTCTTGACTATTAGAAAAGTTAAATCCAAATCTCAAATCTTGGTAATTATCATTAGGCAATGCCTTATATCCCTCAACATGAAGTTCCCCTTCTCTATAAGACTTTAACTCTGCCTCCAAAACCTTGATTTCCTCCTCTCTCTTGTTAAGAAGATCCCTCATAACTAGAAGAGCTTCTTGATCATATTCTGCTTGCTCCTCCATAATTCTCTGGTACTGTAAGGCCTCCATTTGAATTGCTGCCTTCTCTGCTTGCAACCTGGTGATCATGGCCATGGCCTGGTTTGCAGCCACAGCAGAAGAGCTTCTTTCTTCATCTAATTCCATGTACATAGCTATCAGAGTCTTTCGATCCAAACGTACTTGTCTCTTCAAATGATGCAAAATTGTATCAACATCTGCTTCACTTGCACTATTTCCCTCCAAAGATTCAGTACCCGAATCTCCTTTCTCACCTGGTGATCTCCTGGGAATCCTAGGAGGCCATCTAGGGCTAGCTGTAGCAGAATCGGTGCTAGGGATTCCAAAAAACCTGTTCGCCTTAATAAAAGTGGGAGTTTTGCAGGAATCTTCATTTGAATCTTCACAATATGGAAGTAATGGAACAGTATCAGCTTTGATGTCCTCCTTACCTGTTATACAAAAATCCTTTCAAAACTTGAAAGCTTCCAAAAACAAAATTTTATCAAATTCCATAAGCTCACCTTGAGTTTCAAGGGTTAAAGCACTCGAACGATATTCGCCGTCTGGAATCTCCGATTCCGTGTCTGATGTAATATTTAGCTCCGAATATTGAACATGAGGCAGTGGATCAAAACCTCGGGATTCATCATTCTTCGTGGGGGCTAATCCTCGAGGGGAAGGTGCAGGAGTTGGAGGAAAATCACCCTCATTGGATACTGATTTCTGAAGCATTCCCTGTGAGGATGAAATCCTAACTCCTTGAGGTTCTCTGCAACAAGAACACCGACGAACGATATTCTTTTCAACCTGCACAGACCTCTCCTTCCCTCCATCAGGCAATCTCAAATGAATTTTGCAATCATCTTTGGATGTGGATTCCAAATTGGAATCGAAACCCCCCACCAGAGGTCGATT
This sequence comes from Macleaya cordata, assembly GCA_002174775.1. Taxonomy (NCBI): domain Eukaryota; kingdom Viridiplantae; phylum Streptophyta; class Magnoliopsida; order Ranunculales; family Papaveraceae; genus Macleaya; species Macleaya cordata. The sequence continues at coordinate 1,718,550 of MVGT01002224.1, read as the reverse complement.
ATTACCACAATTGGACTTGTTTTCGTTGGCGAAAGAAAGGAGACATCCTTGACACATGAGCCGGATATCAGAGAGTCTCCGGTGAATGTGGCAGAACACCATGGATGACACTTCCTTCCTGTGATCTTCACAGATGGAATCATTGTAATACAAATTCCTTCGGAGCAACTTGTGGTCGATCCTAGTGCAGAGGAAACATGGGATTCTCAATTCAAAGAAACGCGCGAATTCATTAGCAATGAAAGCTATGAGGCCATTGATAAACAACACAACTATAAGAATCCATTGGAGAACAATGTATATCAAGAAATAGATCATTAAAAACAAAACAAGATATATCAAAAAATGGGGGATTTTTGCGAGCTGTTGTTCTTTCTTTTTGCTAGGATTGCTGAGCTGTTGTTCAACAAATTCGTCGGATGATTTTGATGCCATGTCTTTAAGAATTACCCAAAACTCTGAATCAAAAGCTGAATCTTTTTATGTTCTTTTCTTTTTCTTTTTCTTTTTCTTTTTCTTTTTCTTTTTCTTTTTTTTGGTGAAATGGAGAGAAAAAGAAATCAATAATGTACAAGAAGGATGAGCTTGGAGATCATGATCTGTGCAGGTAGAAGGACTGAACACAGATCCTAATCTGTCTGTCTCTCTCTTTTTCTCTGTTTTTCTTTCTAGAGAGAGAAAGAGGAGAGAGAGAGAGAGAAAGAAAGATTAGGTTGTGTTGTTGGTTCTTCTCTCCAATCCAAATTCCAAAAAGTTTGTTGTCTGGTTATTAATAGAAAGTGAGGGTTCTTTTTACGAGACAATTACCTGAAATAACGGCCCATCGTGCACTTCCTCTTAAATTTTTGTTTGACAAAATCCCTTCCCCTTCCCAAGGCTGTGCCTGTCCGCCTCAGCCGTACTTTAACCCGTACGTATTTTTCCATGAAAGAGTACAAATTATATGTCCAGCATCATATATTTTTCATTTATTATTTACAATATTAAAAATAAATGAGTAATATTTTAGTTGGTGATTTCTACTCCTTAGTCATATAAAAAACATACTGACGTCGAATACTCGAATTCCATGTGTATAAATAAAAATTAATATCTTCTTGAATGGTTGATTTATGGATCTGATTTACTTTTTTGTTTAATTATTATTTTGGATTCTGCCGTTTTGAATTATTGAAATGAAAATTATTATTGGTGGGTCTATCTAAGCTGGAGGGATTGTGTAGTACAGTAACTGTTTTCGATTAGATCTAAATGAATCAATCATTGAGAACGTTGAGGATTTCGAAGATAAATTCTGTTGCACATCAAAGGTAACATATTAACAAAGACACTCCAACAATCAACTCAGTAGAACAACTTGGGCACAAAATTTTGAAGTTACAATTTGTATCCGTCCAAAGGTGTCAATATTTATAGCCCAGATAGATTTTTGACTCTCAAAATTCAAGACAATCCTATTTTTAGATGTGCTTAAGTTTAGAGCCCTCTGGTTAGAAAATCGTAGATACTTAAAGCAAACATGTTGACGTGGCAGTCGTCGAACAGTCGACCACAATTGTGCAGTGGCTCGAACCCTTCATGGTCTGGCCCCATAGATCTGTTTGTGGTATAATGGGTACACAGACTAACCCCATTTAAAAGAAAGAACTAAAACAACAGAATGAGCATCATAGATCTGTTATGCACAAACCAAATTAGTTTAAAAGAATTCAAATGTCATACAAAGCTGCTTCTCAACCATGGATCGATGACTCAAGAAACATTTCCTTCATATCTGGGAAAAGCTTTACCTTTGGACCCATTTTGTACTAGAATAGGTCAAGGAAAACTTTAAACTCAAACAATGACATTGCAGCACTGGTGTTTTGGGTTAGTTGATAAAAGAAAAGAGAAAAGTGAGAAACAGACATGAAGGAAATAGAATATTACAGTTAGAACACTCAGATCAATCTCCCTATAAGGTTATGAAACCCAAGTCAGTGAGTGAACAGTTCTACGATGGTTCTTGGGCAGCTCAGTGTGTTTTACAATGGTCAAGGAGAGAGAATCAAATATTTCTTGTACTACTGTTTTGGCTGCACACTCAAGGGAAGCCGAGATCAGAACAATGTTGCAGGGTATGCACATTGTCAAAGACATCTCTGATGGCTCCTTATTGCTAAGGGGAGTTTCGCCAATTTTGGGTAGAAGCGGTAAAGACCTTGGAGCTCCAATTCATTGTTCAACACATTAGGGAAACATTTTGAGTGCATTGACGGTAGCGCAAGCCAATAGGTTGGCACACAGGATACTATGGTTCTTATTGTCTATAGGGGATTTTATCCCATAACCTATTTGGTCTTTTAGGCTTTCTATCACAGGGGGTTATTCAGATCACATGGAAAAGTAATGGAATGAATCATAAATGAACTAAAATACTAGCAAAATTGAACAGAGGAAAGGAGTTCATGTCCAAGCAAGAGCTAATTTTACAAGAATAGCAAGAATAATTCAACCAGACAAATGAATGTCCCAAAGAGTAAGATAAGCATATAGAAAATGCATTACAATCTCATGGCATCATCTTCAAACTGGATTTCTAAAGCTTCTTGCAGGTAACATATTACAAACATCAAAGAAAAACCTAAGAGTGTCCTTGCTAATAGTTACAATCAGAACAAACATATCTCATGGAATGCAAAATTCTAGTGCCCAGGAAAAATTTTCTATTACAATGGCAATTGTAACAGGAAGAGCTAAGCCAAGAAAAAAGAAAACCATACCATTCACTTAACAAATTTACCACAACTTAGGTTAAGATGCAGAGATGCTGTATGGCGGTAGATTGTTGAACTGCAAATGTTTTCCATGCTTCTCCAATATTTTCTCCCTGAGCCTACTCTTGATGATTAGCTTGTTGTTTGCCAAAAATGAGTGGAAACTCATCAAACTGTTCTGAGAAATCATAGTTCTCACTGATGGTCCTCAATGTCTGGTAAACCTGGTACATAGAGGATCTGTCCTTAGGCCTAGAAGCCACACAAGTACAAGCAACCCTCAGAAACTTCAGGATTTCATCATCGTGCCTCCTTCCACAAAGAGACTTATCAATGGCATCCTTGATTCGACCGGAGCTCGAGAGCTGGTTGACCCAATCTACTAGATTCCCCTTGAATCCTTCATCGGCATTACTAATTTCAAGAGGTTTCTGCCCAGTTACCAACTCTAAAAGCACTACCCCAAAAGCAAAGACATCTCCTTTCAAAGAAGCAACCATGGTGCTCGAATACTCTGGAGCCACATATCCAAATTCTCCAAAATCCCCATGGTTAAAAGTGCTGTCACGAGAGTCGGGAGAACTCAAGAGCTTAGCCAGTCCAAAATCCGTTATCCGAGCATCAAGATCTTCATCAAGAAGAATCACATTACAGCTTATGTTCTGGTGTAGGAAAGGCTCTTGACAGCCATGGTGAAGCCAAGCAAGTCCTCTAGCGGCACCAATACCAATCTTAAGCCTAGTTGCCCAATCCATTCGACCATGCTGACTATCCAAATTACCACTTCCATGCAATTTAGTAAACAGACTGCCATTAGACATGTGCTTATAAACCAAAACCTTCTCATTTTCCACAACACAAAACCCTAGAAGAGGAACCAAATTTGGATGCCTAAGTTGACCTAATCTGTTCATCTCCGACCGGAATTGCTTCTCGCTAAGCTTGCAATTATGAAGTCGTTTCAGGGCAAGGGATGATCCATCAGGCAAAATAGCCTTATAAGAAGTCCCAGTTCTAGTAGAAATGATAGTGTTTTGTGGATCAAAATTATTCGTCGCCACCATTAAATCAGCCAACTTAATTTTCACAAGAGGTTTCTGAAACAAGCAAACCTGATCAAGCTTGTGAGCCCTAAATTTCTCAGTCCAACTGCTGCTACCAGTACCATCATCTTTACCAATTCCAACCCCTTTCTTATGGCGACGACGACTACTGGACCTAATGAACAACCACCAAAGTCCAAACCCTAACAACAAAGAAACAACAGCACCAAATACAGCAGCAGAAATTACTATAACGAGATTCCTCTTTTTCAGGCCACCACAATTAAATCCAAGAGGTTGACCACAAAGTCCACTATTCCCGTCAAAATCAGTGGAATCAAAATCAGAAAAAGAAGAAGGGATCTGACCGGAAAGATCATTATTTGCAACAGATAATTTCTTCAAACGACCAAGACGAGATAACTGGTAAGGAATTGAACCTGATAGACGATTATCTTTCAAGATTAAAGTGTTGAGGTACTTACAATTGACGAGTTCCGGAGGAATTGAACCAGAGAGATCATTACGAGATAGATCTAAGTGAACAAGATAAGGTAACCATTCACAGATTTGAGAAGGGATAGTACCAGAAATAGCATTATCAGAGAGTTCAAGCATTTGAAGACTCTGGCAATACCGAAGAGATTCAGGAATTTTTCCTTGAAGCTTCATCGACGGAAGTTGCAGACCGATAAGACGATTTTCCTTTTCGTTCCAGCACGAAACACCGACGAATCTGCAAATGTAACCGATTGAGGTGTTGGCAAAGCTCCATGAACTGAGCTTTTCTTGAGGATCGGAAAGAGCGTCCTTTAAACCTTGAAGGCATTTGAAATCATCTTCTTCAGCTACAACTGAGACGACAATGAGAAGAGCAATGAGAGATGATAGAATGAGATGGAAAACTCTGTTTCTCTCTCTAGATTTGTTCATGGCGGAAGTGAAAGAGTTATGGATCTCTGTGAAACTATAGTGTTTGATTATTATTATTATTATTATTATTATTATTATTATAGTTAGGGTTTTTTTTAATAATCTATCTCTGCTAGTCTGTTGAAGGTTGGGAATCTTACAAGCAGAGAAGCATGGGAGGCCATTGACTTGGAACAGAGAGAGCCAGAGGAACAGATTTTTAGAGAGAGAAAGTGGGTTTTGTGATTCTGGTTTTAGAGAGAGAAAGTGAGAGTGGTGGATTTGGTTGAATGAGATGGAAAGTGGTGTTTGTTTTGATAATTACAGTTCAGTGGAAGTTAAATCTTGATTATTGTTTTTTTTTTTCGTTTAATGATCCATCCATTAATTAAGCGCACCCAAGTAGTGATTGTGAATTGAACTCTAGATTTAAAAGTTTAAAAAACCTACAAAAATGGAGGAGGTGATTTTGCCTTTTAAAAAGGTCGACCAATCTAAGGATTTGGATTTATGTGAGAGTTTACCAAAATGCCATCTATGATTTGTTGAATTTTCAGTCAACATATACACTCATTAGTCGACTGATGGTCAAAGCTATGAATTAACGTTGTTGTAATACTGTATCTGGCGGTCGTACTCGAAATAGACAACTACAGTGTAGATTTTAACATACGGAATTCCCGATGTTGGGTTAGATAGCCAACTCCTCCTTTGTCTTACTGCCACGTGATCTTCTAATTAATTCACGTGAAATTTGACCATTTGATGGATGTACAAGGATTAAATCTTGGAAACCACTTCACTCGCACAAGGGCCTTTGGGGCCAAAACTTGTGCACCGCTTACCTGAATTTGTGATGTTTTGGGATTAAAATTTATTAGCTATGATTTGTCATTAATTTGTTTCGGGGCGGTTTTTTATAACTCTTCCATGGCGAGTTTTTTTTGTGCTTGTCATACAAATTATGTATCTGGAATTAATTTTTTATTTTTCTTTTATTTCTTAAAGTAACCATTGGCCAATTAATAGATTAGCTTGTCACATAATCGTCAAGATCACTCAAACTAATTTTAGATTGTAAATTTTGTATTTTATTAGTTGTTCTACAAAAAAAAAAGAAGTTGAATATAACAATTTAAAGTGTGAATTTAATCTTGTATTATGTATAACTTCTGAACTTAAATTTCACACGTCTAGACCTTCATCTATAGTTCAACTCGACTTTTTTTTTATTTATTTGAATACAATTTTTAATAGTCTAACTCAAATAATTAAAGAAGTAAAAATATTCAAACAAGTCACATTCAATCTAAAATAAAACCTAATTCCTTATGTGATTGACTTTTAAACTATGGCCAATCAAGGTCCTAAGGGAGCCTAAACGATGATGAGTCTACAAAATAACACTCTCCGAAATGGATGTGTCCTAAGACAAATCTACTATATTGGGGGATGGACTCAGCTGCAATAGAGGGGGAGGAGATGATCGACTTGGGATCGTGCCGGCCTGTCTTGGGCTTAGGCTTAGGCCAGGCGGATAGGCCCAACCCACTGCTAAGCATTCTTGAGCTGCCTACTCTTATATGTGGTCAGGTTAAAAAGCCCAGAAAATTTTTGGTCTTGGGTTGGGGTGCTTTTTGAGAGCATGTGATTAGCAAGGAAGCCAGGAGTCAAATTAAGAAAATGGAATCAGTACTTTACAGTTGAGGCTGGCTAGATGTTCTAAACCGGCCAAAATCGCATAAAGTTATAATCCAATCACTCATTTTTTTTGTTTTTTCACTTACTGTGTGAACGTGATCACAATTTGTACTAGAATCACGGCCCGCCTTGGCTCAAGAACGCATAACACAAGAAATTCTAGATTAATTTTTTAAAGTTTATCATTCTCAGATGCCAATCAAAGCTAATGAGAATGATCATTTTAATTACTATATATCACTCGTGCAAATCATGTGGTTTTACATAAAAATTGAAGTCAAAAGCCATAATATTACTACTACACATTGTAAAGAAACTTATTGATATACCCGAGCATATGCTTACAACAACATAATAAATGTCCTAAAAAAACCAATTATGATCTCATGACTCTTGTGAATTTACGTGTCAGAGTGTGAATTGTGAGACTTCCTATCTATTCTATCCTACCTTCTAATTAGAATTACTTTTTTAGAGACACATATAATTTACTTCAAATCTATTCTTAGGGAATTTTTTCTAGAAATCCTTATATAGTCTGTTTGGACAAGGGATTTTAGGGGATTTTGTGGGGACCAGGGATTTTGAGGAAAAATATAACATGATTTTTCCACCAAATCTCTAGTCCCTATAAAATCCCTCCCCTAAATCCCTTGTCCAAACAGACTAATAGAGAATTTCAGATCAATTGTGAATGCTTGAATTGTGGAATTACTCTGTAAATTGCATGGTTTTCACATCTGATCTACATTCACCATTAAAGTTGTCCTTGATATGTAGCAAATGTTTGCAAATATATTCACGGCAAAAATTCTATTCGCATGTGCTTAAATTGGTTATTGTATAACTGGACTCATTAAAGTACTAATTTGCAATGGGCGTAAATACACAGCTAATAACAAGTGCGGAAAAAGTACAAAGAAATTTTCACGAGCATAAGAAAGGAGAAGTGCTGATAAGTATGGGGAGATGTTGCAACTAATAGATGAAGAAAAACTGTTACCAACGACCAAACGAAGTCGCCACTACAAATAAAAAGAAACAAACAATTTAATTGCACGAAGCAAAACCTATACAGTAATACCAGGACTCTAAGTGGTCTAGCATTGCTAGTCTAAGTATGAAAGTAGCTAGGGAGCTAAAGATGATTCTTTGATCCCGTCATGATGACTAAGGCGTCATTGCATCATGATCGATTAATTATATGGCCGTGCGCAGGCACCTCTGAAAGCAAAAAAATCAGATTCTCGTATTGCTTTGCTTTAATATCCATCAAAGAATAGTATTACTACTACTACTACTACTGCCACCCACTACAAGTCCCTACTTATCCAAATATATGTGAACAAAGAGAATTAAAGAGCAAAGAGAGAGCTGACCCAACTAGCTAGCTTTCTTTAATTAGTTCCTTTATTGGTTAGCTTCAAAATCAAGGATCATCAATAGCTAGCTAGCATGCGATGCAAGCTAATTACTTATATAAACTCAGCCATCTCTCCTCTGTTCTTGCTCAAGATCAGTACTAATTAAACTAATTAATTTAGAGTGTTCTTTTGTAGCCATGAGGAACAAGCAGCTCAGAAGCAAAAATGAGTCTTTTTGTGAGAAATCAATGAAAACAGTGGTAAACATCATCAAGCTCTCATCTCTTTCTCTAGCTCAAATGAGTCTGATGAGAACGACGTCGGAACAACCACCGACTTCGAAGACCTCAACAGAAGCACCGTTAGTGCCGGTGCCTCATCATCATCAGGTGCATCCTGGGAGCCAAAGGTCTCAAGAGCCTGAAACTGGCAGCTCGAAGTCTTCGACGTATTTGTTGGAGACATATGAAGGGAAAGGGTCTTCGTATGTGATTGGTGAAGGGACAAACGTTGATGGGAGAGCTTCGGATTATATTCGAAGGATTCACGAAAAGAATAGAAACGATACCAATAACAATATGGTGAAACTCGATCCATATATATTGCCTCCTCCCCCACGTCTACTCAAATAATACTCTTCTAGCAGTTTATAGTTGTAATTTAGTTCTTGCATTTTGCATGTGTGGTTATATTTAGTCAGATTAAATGATTTTACTATTCCGAGCTGGAAATAATATTTATACATTTTGTTTCAAAAGATTATTTATTTATACAACAATTGTACAATGATTAATAATATAAAAAGTAGAAGTAGGAAGGGAGCCCGGCCAGCCCAGCTTAAAGGTTGAAGAAGATAAAGAGACTGGGCTGGGCATTCTCAAGCCTGGCCTGGCGTGTCATAATTCGTTAATGAGTCGTTTTATTGGCACCCCACCATATTCTTATTGGTAGGCCCTGGTCGTAGGCACCCACCTCCGAAATTGAGTTTGTTGTTGGCACCCCCTTTCGATCGGTCAAAACATATTTGAACATCAAAAACCTAGTTCTCAAACTTCCTCTCATTCTTCTAATCCCTCTAAAACCAAAACTTCCAATAAAAAAAATTTATGAACTCAGGCGTTTCAGAGCCGTGTATGAGATTCACTATGAATAGTCCTGTAAAAATATATATATATATATATATATATTAGCTGTGTATGAGATTCAAGTTTCTTTCTTTTCTTTTTATTTTTCTCTTTTTCTTTTTTCTTTCGTAGAGACAAATTTTAGGGAGAATAGAAAGGAAGAAATTTTGGAAGAGAAATTTTGGGGAATTTATTTTGAAGAATTTTGGGGTAGAGATTTTTGGTGTGCACGAAGTTTAACCAAGTCTAACCCACAAGCCAATAACATTTCAGGGGTGCCTTTAAAATTACCCTTCAGCTGTGATTATATTGGTCACGGGCTAATTATCTTTAGGGCAGGCCTTTTAAGCCAGGTTATGATTCAACCTGAAAAATCCAACTCAGGCTGCAGTATAAACTCTAAAGTCTAAACGTTGTTCATACACAGGCTTTGGGTCCAACCTTCTTTGGGCTTTCGCCTGTCAGCTTAGATTGGACTTTTGCTTTCATTTCTTGGCCCACCTTGATAAAATTCCGGCCCAAAATCATTTCTATTTCTTTTCTTTTTATGTTTCCCCTCAGATTTCTATGAAGATGCCGAACATCAAATTCATCAGTGAACTATGTACATATCAACGGCCGCGTCATATAATTTGGAGTTTTGCTAGAATAACACCAAAATTTGACACCAAATATTACATCTGCTTTTTAAAAGTGGTATGAGGGGCTGAAATGAAATTAATGCTTTTTCATGATGGTTCTCAATCAATAAAATAAGCAGATGTAATCTTTGGTGTCAAAATTTTGTGTCCTTGTAGTATTGCTCTATAATTTGTGCCGCGTCGTATGATAATATGGTCCACGTCGCATTATTCTTCCCAACTATAGTATACCATCCCTTTCAAGGAAAATGCTAATGGTTTGTTTGGATTGGAAAGGGATTTTATGGGGACCAAAAATTTGGTAGAAAACTAGTTAGAAATCATGTTATAAATCTAACTAATTTTTTACCAAATTCCTGGTCCCCTTTGGTTCGTACAAACTATAAACTTACTGCATTTCCTACTGAACCTTACTGCAAGCAGTACACTTTGCAGTAAATGTAGCAACACCGCCCTTTCAATGGTCAAAATCAAATACTAAGGACCAAAGCATGTTGTTATATTCTTCATTTGGGGAGAGGTTGGGCTGATTCTAGTCTAGGTCTTGCCTACCCCCGAATTCGAATCTCATGATGTGGCGTAATTGGGTTGCATAGTTGAAACCAATCATGGTCTTGTCTCCACCATTGCATTCATTTGTTGTGTTCTCTAAATAAGAACAACAGGTACAAGTAATAAAATGTGTCCAAATCTCCATCACAAAAAAATAATAATAATAAAGCATAGCCAAGCTAACACAATAATACCTTAATATCTACTTGGGATATTTTCAAACCAAAGCTCCTTTGGACCACAAAAAGAAATGACACCATTAATAAAAGGAAGTCTTTCCATCACCGCCACCACCACCACCATATACCACCACCACCACCACTACTACTACCACCGCCACATTTGTTATTCTTTCCTCCTTAGAAAGAGAAAACAAACAAACAAGAACTTACAAACATTTAAACATGAAGATTGAAGAAGATTAAATAGAATCCCCGCTCTACAAGAGTAGAAGCCAAGTTTCAAACAAGAACGTCACATGTGGACAAGATTAAATATTTGGCTCAAAATGGTAAAAAATTAATACCTAAAAAACAATTAAAATTTTAAAAAAAAAATTAAAAATTAAATATAAGTATTTAATTCAACGTCTACTCCTTGGGCACTGCAGCTTTTTTCTAGTGCAAAAATTGTTTCTTTTTGGACGACCACAATCAACTTTAAGTCAACAGTCAAGGGAGGCGAATATAATATAATAAGTCCAAGGAGGCGTCCCTAATTTACCAAATTAAATTATTTAGGGAGGTAAGTCCAAAAAAAACAAAAAACCAACATCCAAATAATCCTCTCTCTGCAACTGTAATCTTTACAGGAGAATATCTAAGCGACTCTAATTACGCTTCCGCCATTCAAATCAAGATCACCACCATTGCTGAAATTGCTTTTCCCCTGAAAACCAGAGTGTCTGGATGACGTTGAACTCTGTTGCTGATCCGATGAACTAGTAGCCAGATTGAGCGACAAATCCGTAGATTGATCATTATCAATCGTAGATTGCGGATTCAATGTAAGATCTCCCATCTTCGAAGATGGTGGAATTGGAAATAATGGAATCGGACGGATGATCTTCGTTGCTGGCTCATCAATTGACGAGCTTCCGAGATTCAATTGAAAAACTGGAACTGGGAATCCGACATTGGAATTCGATTCTGGAGGTGAAGGGAATTGTTGATGATGAAGATTTTCTTCTTCTGTGGTGATGTCGAAAAGACTAGATCTTCGGCGTCGCCTATTGAGATTGTTTCGGCGGAGGAAATATTTTTGAGCGTGACTTGCAACTTGAGTAGGCGTTCGAGTCTTGACGAAGTTTCTAGAAATTCCTCTCCAATCCCCTTTTCCTACTTTCTGTAAACCTAATAGGAAAAGCCGATGTTCTTCTTCCGTCCATGGAACTCCTAATTAATCATCAAAAAAACAGAACAAAAACACAAACATGAATTTCTTTGAAAGATAAGTAGTACTCGATCATAGTTTAGAGAGAGAAAGAGAGATCTGAGACAAACCTCTCTTGCGGTCACGGATTCCGGTGGAAGTATGAACGACGTCGTCAGAAGCGTAACCGGCGGAGACATCATGATTAGATTCATGAAGATGTTCATATTGAGAGAGATTGTTCATACTAACACTCTTACGGATGGAATTCGAACCTACGGTGACACGGACACCGAAGAGCATGAATCCACTATTGGCGCCAGTTCCGGCAGAGATATCAGCGCCGGAGCGGCCATTGTTATCGGCACAGCAGGTACGTGAGTTGTGACCATTGTTGCCGCACTGCGAACAGTTGCGCGACATGATGGTCGATGGTTTAATTGTTCTTGAGATTGAAGAAGGAGAAGAAGAAGAAGAAAGTATTATTTGGATGTGGAGATTAGAGAGATCAATCGATCGATCTCTTTAATCTTTATAAATCTGGATTCTGGCTTTCTCTCTCTAACAGTTCTGCGTTTTTTTTTTGGAAAGGGGTTCAGGAAGACCGTACAGTTTGGTCTCTCAAAGAACTCAAAACTCTTTTATTAAACAAATGAGAAGACAGTGCGTGTTGGGGGAGGAACTGATGAGTGATGAGAAACAAGAAAATATTTTGGGATTTGAGAGTTGTGAAAGGGTGGTGAGGTCAATAGGTGATGAAGCAGTGAAAGATAGGGTTTTTTTTTTTTTTTTTTTTTGGGTGTATTGAAGTTGTCAAAGTGGATTAGAAGGACATTTATTAGCTGCAGCTTAGGAGCATCTGAAGATTATACTCCTTATATCTTATATTGTACCGTACATACCACCACGTGCCTAGTTACCGGCGAAATGGGGTCGAATCTCATGTAGGGGCGTCAATTGGTACCCAAAAATTTGGAACCGAATTGGTACCGAAACCATTTTTTGCAGTTCCGGAACCTCACTTTGTGGATCTGATAAATTTTGGATCTACCCGTTTTGGATCCAAAATTTTTCGGATCTAAATTCTATAATTTTATAGTTTAATTTACTATTATATAACAATTTTTTAACTTTTTTTAATTAAAAAAAAAGAAACTAATGACTATTATTTAACAAATTTGATAATAAAATAAATTTTATAATTGAATAGAATACGAAAATAAAAAATACAAATAGATTTTGTGTGAAAAAAATAAAAAAACTAACTTAAAACGGGTACCCGCGGATCCTAGCGGTACTTGATCCGGAACCACCAATTGAGGTTCCAGAACCGGAACCGAAAGGATCCGGAACCGCTTCATATTAACGGGACCGGATCTAGAACCTTTAGGTTCCGATCCGGAACTGACCCGTTGACACCCCTAATCTCATGGCTATAGTATTTTCGTAGAATTTGTTATTTTTAGAAATTTTGCATGCATGAATGTTCAAAAATGGTTTTGGGACTGACCCAATAATTTTTCTTGCTAAATATTGTGGTTGCACCTCACATCCACAATCTTTTGTGTATGTGTAGGCCTCACAAATACATAATGAATGGTAGATAGTAGTTGCCACCTCAATCTGTCCTGGACAAATGTATAGGTCAATCCCAATAGCATATCTCATGAATGTTTGTGTATTTCTTTTGGTTGTTCTTACTGTTTGTGTTGTTTTTAGCGCATTCTCTACCTTGATTTAGTGTGGTCTTTTCTTTTCCATTCAATCAGTGCGTGTATTCAATTCTCTCTTATACTCTTATTTTGTATTTATAATTAAGGAATAGTCCTATCACAAAAAAATAAAAATAAAAGAACAAAATAAGTCGTATCCATAACTAAATTAGTATTTTCATTTCCACGTAGAGTTTGGTTTGGGACTTGATTATGTATCGGTCTTTCTTCTTCTTTTTTGACATCCAGGATACCCAGGTCGTTCTTCTTTTTTGACATCCAGGATACCCAGGCCGCTTAGAACACTCGAGTAGTCTCTGGGTTGTGGGTAGACCTCCCTATCTACACACAATCTGGGTGAAATCACATGGTTGAACCCTCAACCTTCATTTTGTAAGGTGAGTGTCATACCACTTGGGCATCTTCCTAATGGTTTATACCAATCTAATTCGCCTACTATGTGATTATTTTATAAGAGCAAATTAGGATAATATATACAAGTATTGTGCACGTGTGTTGCACGTATTCTTTATTTTAGAAGTAACTAGTCCGAGAGGAAGAGATAGAGAAAATATAATGAGGGGAGATCATATCATAAAATACAAGAGTTTTAGAAGTTTAAAATTTAGGCGAGAAAATCGTGGTGGAGGGATTTAATGAAGTGATGAAGCTTTAGTAAGAAATGTCCATATTGTCCAATTTTAAAGGGCAAAAAATTACAATAATATCCCTATATATTTATTGAGAAAAAAATAATATTTTCAAGAGATTTGAATGTAAAATACTTCAAAATAGGCAATTGACTTAATTAATAGTATACACACGTAAATTTATATCAATTCTTTTTTAAAATAAATCTCAAATATTGTGATAAAGTAATAAAGGTATTTTTTAAAAGAAGAACTTTTTCTAATTTTTATTTGTTTGTTTTAGTAACATATGAACCATCAACACAAATATTACGTGCAGCCGCTCAAGTATAATTAATTTATAGGAACGCTCTTGATTCCACTAATAATTACAAACAAGAAATTACAAGCTTAGATAGATTCTGGTTCTTATTGGATTGGTTTTGGGTATTTAAATCCCAAACAGAAATCTAGCTATTAATATATGAGCTAGCTAGGTTAATTTGAATTATTGGTGGGTTTAAAGATCCAGCCGGCTTTGGGCACCCAAATCTGATTTGCCAATTACATCCATATGAGCACTAGATATTGTGCCTGTTGGAAGATTTCTGATAAGAACAAGAATGTTCTTAACCAAAGGCCAGCATGAACCGATCAAAACAAACAGTAAAATAAAATATAATTTCTCTCTTGATTAATGATCGACCCATAATGGGTTTATATAGGTTTACAAGAGACTCATCTAACAGCAACTTCTAATTATAATGGAAATAGAATTCTAAGAAAACAGCAACTAAGAATGTGAACTAAGAAATAGCAACTACTAAGGAAATAACAACTACTGAATTAAAAAGGATTCCTACATAATAGCAATTACTAAAATAGAAACTCCATGTTAGACTTCTCCTCCA
>MVGT01002224.1:1604781-1701600 GCA_002174775.1 Macleaya cordata | reverse complement strand
CAACTTCTAATTATAATGGAAATAGAATTCTAAGAAAACAGCAACTAAGAATGTGAACTAAGAAATAGCAACTACTAAGGAAATAACAACTACTGAATTAAAAAGGATTCCTACATAATAACAATTACTAAAATAGAAACTCCATGTTAGACTTCTCCTCCAAGTTGAGTACTAGCATCCCCTGTCTCCATGTGAACCCCACCATCATAGATTAGGTTAGGTTCTATCAATTTCCCTGTCATAGACGATATAAACATAGTGTAAGATTAGAACTTAAAGGTATGGTGTTAAAAGTTATATAGTGTTTACAAACAGAAAATGGAGTTCTAAGTGAAGTTTTTATTCTTTTTTTTCTTTTTTAGTTACGATGGAGTTATTGTTCAATTACAAGTATAAACACAAATAAATTGAGAGAAAAGAGAGAAAAATTGTCAAGTACTAATTGGCACTTATTAAAGTTTTCCTATCAAAAAAATTAACCTTTCCATGACTTTAGTTAATCACTTTTTTTGTGTTAGTTGAATAATATATAATATTTTAGATGATACAAATTAAGCATATATATATATATATTGTCTAGCAAACCCTAAAAAAAGGGAGTGATATATATATAGAGGAGCACTCCCCACCGTTTGCTTCGCATGTTCTCTCTTACTTCGTGTGCAAGATTTCCTCTTGTCACGACTTCATATACTTTTCGACCCTATTTTCTTTTTAAGTTATTGGGCCGTCGTGGGGGTGGTACGGTCAAAGGAGATAAGCGGATCCATGAGAGCACCCACCAAGACAAAGTCCCCACCATCATTTTTCTACTTTTCGATCATTTATCTGATTCTTCTTTTTTATCAATTTATGGTCACAAAATTTTCATGGAAAATGCTAAAATGTACGCACATTTTGGAGGATTCTCTTCCTCCAAATCTATCGTAAGGCTATTATTCCCTCGTGATTTGAATTACATCCTCGAGTTCCGTCTTCCTCAAATTTCAAGACATGGACAACCGTCCACCTCGATGTAAATCCCCCCAAAAATAAGTACGTTGTAGCACTTCTCCATTTTCATATTGGTGTTGGTTGGCGTCTTTTCTTTTCTGTCCCACATAAAGATGTTGAGCACGTGTTTTTTCTTTTCCTTTCTTTGTTTTTTAACTTTTTTCTAATCTCAAAGTTGATATAATTTTATATTAAAGTCTGAATTCATTTACACAAAATAATAATAATAATAATAATAATAAATTATAAATGGCTTGGGCTCATATATTATCTTTACCATTTAAATCATCTTCATAAAAAATAATTTTAAAAAATTTAACCTTTTTGAAAATTAATTAAAAATTTTATGATGATCTATTAAACATTAACTAATTTTATTATTAATTTTCAACCAAAGGTTGACTAATTTTATTATCAGCCATCTGTTCATCTTAATATCGACTATATGCACTAAGATGTATGCGTGATACTTTTCTGTGCACACGGATCCTGACTCTAGGATTATTTTTTGTGCCTAGCTACTTAATATTATCTTATCAGTTTGTTTTGTCGCGCTTTGGTACATGGGTTATACATGGTGACCAACAAACCACTTATTAGCCTAGGTTCATTCATATGATCGATCATGGGGTGGGTGGTTTGGATTAAAAAAAAAAAAACAACGGTTTTTTATTTGGCCATTATGTTTAGAGCAGGTTAAACTTAATCCATAGTTTTCATTGATATATTCGATAATAATGTACGGTTGTTATGATTATTATTTATAAAATTGACCAAATGGATAGCACGTGCATCTAAACATGAAGGCTAAATTAGTAAAACCATTTAAAATCAAGGTAGGATCCAGAACTAGAATTTCTTTAATATATGTTTTCACATCTATTATAAGATCAGATCCTAAATTCCTGCGATTTGTTTTGTCTACTTGTTGTGTCAAAGGTTCATTTCCAGTTTGATCTTTCAACTACCTGGAACTGGAACTTATTAATCGGCTTCGAACGATTCTTGTCGATTCCAATCCGGTACTCTTTAAGATATAGAACAAAAAGCCCTACAATGAATTCTAAGTATGGGTTATAAGATTTCGAAGAAATCTGCTTGTGTGGGATTGTTCATAATTTGATAAGTATACCAAAAATGATATATAAAATTCGAGCTTCAACCATTTTTTTTTTTCCTGTGTCCTAGAAATGGTAGTTGGATGTCAAGGCATTTATCAGGCGCGAACAAATGACATGAACCTCCTATTTAGACCTGGCAACGAATTAAGTTAGAGTCGACTAATATTATTAAATACTATCCTGACTAGTTTATAAATCGAGTCATTTTTTTAAATTTATTTCTTTTGATTAATTTGACCTTATTTTATATACAAACAAGGAAACTAATCAAGGTCAATCAGACTTTGGCAAGGTTGATGGGTCACACGGGTGAGACATGCTCTGGACACTAAGCCTAACTCATTAGCCACAACTACAACCATACGTCTAGTTAGGGTAAGGTTAATGAGTTTGAGTCGGGTCAAAGCCAGGTCTAGTTCCCAATGTTATCCTCTTGGACGGTTCGGCCCACAGAACCCAAATTTCTAGGGCCGTGGCCTGGGAAATCAGGAGTATGGACTCAGTTATTTTTGTTCTCTAAAAGCCCATGTGTTAAAGTATCCCCAACATTGCACCTTATTAGTTCACTGCAATACATGTTATTTTGTATCCACTATGTATCCCAATGAGTAATGTTATGTGAACCAAAAATTTCACCCAAAATTTGAATATGTAGGTTGTAATTAATACTAGGCATGGATGTACGTGATAAAAAAAAAGATCAAGAGTCATGAGGATCCCTACAATTCACCTATCCTCAGTTAGCATTCAATTCTGTAATGGTTTGTTTGGATGAGAATTTTAAGTATGGGATTTTGTAGGACGGTGATGCTACACTTACTACAAAGTATACTGCCACTTACTGCAAAGGCTATTTAAGAAGGTATTTGCGTCAATTTGAGAATGACGTAAATCACGAGGGGTGTAAGGTTATTTGAGAACCGTGAGATAACTTTGTAAATTTAGTATTTTCCTAGTTTTCCGTCAAATTGCTGGTCCCCACAAAATCCTTCATCCAAACAAACCATAAAAATTTGTATTATCCGAATCATTTAACATATTAGCATTACTCATAACCCAAAAGCAATTGGCTGGCAGCATTTAATTAAAATCCTCAACATAAAAACAAACATTGTTTGGTCGGATCGCCGCGGTTGGAAAGCAAATGACCCAAGGACTACGCCACCAGCAAATTAGCCGTACAAACTACAAATAAAACTTAAAACACACCGAAAATCAGGAAATTTGAACATGGGATATATATTAATTAAGGGTCTTGTTAGGGCACACGAAAAGGATATTTTTAAAGGGATTTTTTTGCAAGTTACAGGTCTTCAAATCAGCTAAATTTTTGTAAACATAATATTATCATTATTTATAAGATGTCCAGAAAAAATCAGCTCAATCAGACATATCTAACCCTCTAAACAAATCACTTTAAATGTCAGCCGTTCATTCATGCTATTAAAGTCTAAATTAAGTGTTCATGGTGCTAGAGGGTGCTAGAGGACTCCGATTGAGCTGATTTTTTTAGATATGATCCAAATAGTATAAATAATATACATATAAAAAAATCAGCCAATTTGAACAAACTTAAGAAACTAAACAAGACACAAAACTAAAAAACTTAATATGTGCCCTAAGGGCACATGTTAACAAAATCCATTAATTAATTATGGCAAAAAATCCACCCTGGTTTCAATCAAGAGGAAATAGAAAGATTCCTAATCTTAGGAACCGTGAGCTATAAAAACTAACCATTTTGGTTAATATTTTTCTCCTACATAAAACTAACCATTTTGTTAAGATTTTAGTTATAAAAGAAGTATTTTGATTGCAAAAAATATATAAAAAATAAGAAGAAGAGTATTTTAGTTGACTTAGGGTTGTTTAGGGCTTTTTAAATATGAATCAATAAGAGAAAATATAATGTGTATCTTAGAAATATTAGGATTAGCCATAGGAAATATTAGTGAAATAATTAAAATAGTTTAGTAAGATTACATGGGTAATTTAATCTTTATTTTAGACACTGTACTATGAGAATGAGAAACAGCCAAGCCCATTCCTCAAATGACCTTTTGAAAGACATTATTTGATTAAAGACTTGTAAAGGTGATGAAGAGCCAAAATAGCTTGTTTTTTTTTTTTGGAGTTTATCCCAAGCTCATGTTTTTAATTAATACTTTACATTCATAATAACTATATTGTACACAGAGCAAGGATTACATTATTTTGGTTACAATAGTTTGTGGAGCCTACATGATGATAAAATAAGGGTTAATTTTTTGTAACATGATCCACATAGCAAAGAGAATATTCTCATGAAAAATTAACTCATTCTAAAATTTGTAATCCTATCATCAAGTTATTGAAAATCAATAGTGATTGATTCATTCATTTTACCGTTAAATTGCATCAATGGATAATACAAAATAGAAGAGCATTTGCGACCACCATATACCGTCACAAAAAAGCCAGCCGTCACAAATAAGCAATCTATAATAGTGATTTGCATTCATAATGTTATGTTTTAATCCACAATCTTTTTGTTTTTTTAATCCTCTTAGAAAGTGCAAACTAATATATGTGTAGGCAGATTAAATAGCACCGTTAGAGACTAATAAATTCAAATTAAGAACTCCTTTCACAAATTTTTTTTTTTCCGTTATTTGAAAAGTGCTCCTTCCGGTTGTGAAGCACTGATCACCAGTTCACCACCCACATATCCACAATTTGAAGGAGCCTTAATTTAGAATTTAGATCAAGTAATTAATTAAGATCAATGTATACAAACTAATTGTATTAAACATTCAATTAANATGGTACGTAGTGTTGTACCAATATTCAGCCCAATGTAACCATTTAGACCAGCTCTTTGGCTTTTCACCAATGAAACATCGAAGATAGGTCTCCAAGCATCTATTCACTACCTCAGATTGACCATCAGTTTGGGGATGATAGGAAGAACTCATCTTAAGTTGAGTACCTTGCAAGGTGAACAAGGCTTGCCAAAATTTACTTGTGAAAACAACATCTCTATCCGACACAATTGATAATGGAAATCTATGCAACCGAACCATATTCTCCACAAATTTCTGGGCAACGGATGTAGCTGTGTAAGGGTGCCGAAGTGCGACAAAATGAGCATATTTAGAGAGTCGATCTACTACTACNATATATATATATATATATATATATTTAACAAGCAACCAAACCATTTAATTAATTGACTACTAATCACCAAAATATGTAGATAGGAGTGAGACCACTTAAGTTTAACTAAGAATCGCACTACTTGGATTCAAAACCCGCCCACCTTAACATTTAATAATTAACTTAGCCAGTCTTATCCAATAAAAGAAAAAAAAAAGTGGTTATAGTAAATTAAATCTTTATATAATTATCTCTGTTTATGCTTGCCCAAATACTTAGTGGGGTTCGAGTTGACCCAACCCAAGTCCCACCCCTAATATTTAGGATGCAAGCAACATCAATAATATTATAATGCCCATAGTTGTCCAAATATCTAACAATCTTTGCCCATACTTACCCAAATACCTAGTGGGGTTCAGGTTGACTCAACTCAAGTCCCAAACCTATATTTAGGATGCAACAGAAACAATATTGTGTTGTAATCTAGAGTTCCGGAGATTGGTAAATTATGAAATCGTTGGAAGTTCTTGATGGCTGTTTCTAATGTGGAGTCAAAATTGTCATGATCGTCGGTTGTTTGTCCCGGCACATACTTGTTGTTGTTGTAGTATCCATCCTTGTTTAGATACTCTCTCACTGTACTTATACCTTTTAGGGTTTCACCCTTCTTGCTCCCTACCAACCCATCCACAACATCACTCCTTATGGGTCCGGCATACCAAGCCGTACCCCGCTTATCAAGATCAGGACCAAATTTCATCTGCAATTTGTCCAATCTGTGATTGAGGTCTGGGGACCCACATGTAATAGGAGTCGTCAGTAACTGATATGTGATGGGATTTAGGGTTCCGGTTACGTTTTCGTCTGAGGGGCCCCTGTAATTGTATTGTTGGAAGGCCTTGACGGCTGTTTCTAATGTTTCGTCGAAGTAGTCATCTTCAAATCCCTCGTACATGTCTAAGTATCCGCGCCTGTTTAGAAGCTTCTTCAATTCATTGATGCCTTTTAGAGTGTCACCCTTTTTGCTCCCTTCCAATCCTACTAGCTTCGTAGCACTGTAATTAATTAGCCAAAAAAAAAAAAAAAACTACTTAAAACCCAAATGCAACCTAAACCCTTGCTTCGCATCTAATGTCAACTTTTCAAACTAAAGGCGGGTTCTGCCAATTAAGATCAAGAGCAATATTACTAACAGTTGGGCCAAAAGCGAATGTACGTGCTTAATTAAGAAGCTATTTAATAATTAAGGAACCAAAACGTACATGTAATTAATTAACCACTACTCCAATAACCAATATAACAAATTCTAAATCTAAAAATAAAAAACAAAACTACCTAAAATATATAAGAGTAGCGACCAAGATTAATTAAGAACCACACGACTCAGATTTCTAATATACCTTAACATCTAATGGTTTGTTTGTTTGGATGAGGGATTTTAAATAGGGATTTTATAGGAACTAGTGATTTGGTGAAAAAATAGTTACAATCATGTTATAAATCTAACTAGTTTTTCACCAAATCTCTGGTTCCCACAAAATCCCTAATTAAAATCCTCTATCCAAAAACCATAAAAGTATCTAACAATTAAACATATATATTGACATGCACGTTCTTAATTTGGCTCTTATCTTCTCGGAGTCCTCGTCAAAATTCCTCCTCCACATCTACCCATCCGTTTGGGTTTAATCCTCGTTAGCACCCAAAATGTGCGGGGATCTAGGGTTCCGGTAACCTCTAGGCCATCGCCATTGAAGTGTTGGAAGGTCTTTACGGCTGCTTCTAATGTTTCATCGAAATAGTCATTATGGAATCCTTCGTAGTCCATGTCGTCCAAGTATCCATGCTCGTTTAGATACTTCTTCAATTCATTGATGCCTTTCAAAGTATCACCCTTTTTGCTCCCTTCTAAAGAATAATCCAACCCCTCCATAGCAGCAGCAGCAGCAGCAGCAGCAACTCGTACGTACAACAGCACCACGTACTATATTATATTAGTACAAATTAAAAACACTCAACGTAGGTACTTCAATATGATCAGATCAATTCTGCTCTTTCAAATTAACTTGATAGCATACTAGCTACCATTAAAGCTAGCTAGGTTGTATTTATAATAATAGTAGTAGACTAGTAGTAGTAAAAGAGAGAAAGAATGGTTGATTAGGAAACCGACTTCTACTCTAATTTAGAAACGGTTTACAACAGAATCCTCTTTAAAAGGAGTAATTCTAGGAGGAGAGTTTTATAGTATCTTAACTGTTTAAAAATTAAAGGATCCCATGATAAAAAAATAATAATAATTAATTAATTACTACGTCATAAGTACAAAAAGAGCCGTTGGATGATTGTAATCATGGGCAAAGATTTTTTTTGGTCAAAACCATCCAATAAAAAGCGAAGGATCCCTAGCTCTGATTTTAAAATTCCACCGTAGGATAGCAGGACTCTAATTTTTAACCGACAAAAATAATAGAAAATAAATTATAAGGAATAAGGATATAATTAGACTTTGGGTTAGATCCACTGATGACACAACATTTTTTTAATACAAATTTGACACAATTTTCGTGGGCCCACATAATTGAGATGATCTAAAGATGTGAGCTTGATTTCCTTAGTACAGATCATACTAATAAAAAAAAAATTATAATTCTAAAACCTCTAACTCCCATCGAAACACCATTAGAATTAAACCATAAATTGTGCAACTTTTAATTAATAAAGTTGTAAAATTTAAAATGATATAATTTTTAGTAAAGATATCATTTTTACTTTTTTTTTTTTTGAAGGGGACCATTATGGCGTAGATACACACAGTGGACGTGTAAGAAGCGCAAAGAAACCGCCAAGAACATCGTCACCAACGAACGCAAGAAATACACCAACCAACGGGAATAGAGAAACCGCCAATAACAGCGTATCTATATTTATTATCAGATTACATGGGACAAACTTAACGACAATACCACGACCAAGAAGTTTTGATCAGATATCATCCTCACTTAAGCTCACTTAACATCAACCTTTGAATCATCTTCCCTTNGAAATAACAACTACTGAATTAAAAAGGATTCCTACATAATAACAATTACTAAAATAGAAACTCCATGTTAGACTTCTCCTCCAAGTTGAGTACTAGCATCCCCTGTCTCCATGTGAACCCCACCATCATAGATTAGGTTAGGTTCTATCAATTTCCCTGTCATAGACGATATAAACATAGTGTAAGATTAGAACTTAAAGGTATGGTGTTAAAAGTTATATAGTGTTTACAAACAGAAAATGGAGTTCTAAGTGAAGTTTTTATTCTTTTTTTTCTTTTTTAGTTACGATGGAGTTATTGTTCAATTACAAGTATAAACACAAATAAATTGAGAGAAAAGAGAGAAAAATTGTCAAGTACTAATTGGCACTTATTAAAGTTTTCCTATCAAAAAAATTAACCTTTCCATGACTTTAGTTAATCACTTTTTTTGTGTTAGTTGAATAATATATAATATTTTAGATGATACAAATTAAGCATATATATATATATATTGTCTAGCAAACCCTAAAAAAAGGGAGTGATATATATATAGAGGAGCACTCCCCACCGTTTGCTTCGCATGTTCTCTCTTACTTCGTGTGCAAGATTTCCTCTTGTCACGACTTCATATACTTTTCGACCCTATTTTCTTTTTAAGTTATTGGGCCGTCGTGGGGGTGGTACGGTCAAAGGAGATAAGCGGATCCATGAGAGCACCCACCAAGACAAAGTCCCCACCATCATTTTTCTACTTTTCGATCATTTATCTGATTCTTCTTTTTTATCAATTTATGGTCACAAAATTTTCATGGAAAATGCTAAAATGTACGCACATTTTGGAGGATTCTCTTCCTCCAAATCTATCGTAAGGCTATTATTCCCTCGTGATTTGAATTACATCCTCGAGTTCCGTCTTCCTCAAATTTCAAGACATGGACAACCGTCCACCTCGATGTAAATCCCCCCAAAAATAAGTACGTTGTAGCACTTCTCCATTTTCATATTGGTGTTGGTTGGCGTCTTTTCTTTTCTGTCCCACATAAAGATGTTGAGCACGTGTTTTTTCTTTTCCTTTCTTTGTTTTTTAACTTTTTTCTAATCTCAAAGTTGATATAATTTTATATTAAAGTCTGAATTCATTTACACAAAATAATAATAATAATAATAATAATAAATTATAAATGGCTTGGGCTCATATATTATCTTTACCATTTAAATCATCTTCATAAAAAATAATTTTAAAAAATTTAACCTTTTTGAAAATTAATTAAAAATTTTATGATGATCTATTAAACATTAACTAATTTTATTATTAATTTTCAACCAAAGGTTGACTAATTTTATTATCAGCCATCTGTTCATCTTAATATCGACTATATGCACTAAGATGTATGCGTGATACTTTTCTGTGCACACGGATCCTGACTCTAGGATTATTTTTTGTGCCTAGCTACTTAATATTATCTTATCAGTTTGTTTTGTCGCGCTTTGGTACATGGGTTATACATGGTGACCAACAAACCACTTATTAGCCTAGGTTCATTCATATGATCGATCATGGGGTGGGTGGTTTGGATTAAAAAAAAAAAAACAACGGTTTTTTATTTGGCCATTATGTTTAGAGCAGGTTAAACTTAATCCATAGTTTTCATTGATATATTCGATAATAATGTACGGTTGTTATGATTATTATTTATAAAATTGACCAAATGGATAGCACGTGCATCTAAACATGAAGGCTAAATTAGTAAAACCATTTAAAATCAAGGTAGGATCCAGAACTAGAATTTCTTTAATATATGTTTTCACATCTATTATAAGATCAGATCCTAAATTCCTGCGATTTGTTTTGTCTACTTGTTGTGTCAAAGGTTCATTTCCAGTTTGATCTTTCAACTACCTGGAACTGGAACTTATTAATCGGCTTCGAACGATTCTTGTCGATTCCAATCCGGTACTCTTTAAGATATAGAACAAAAAGCCCTACAATGAATTCTAAGTATGGGTTATAAGATTTCGAAGAAATCTGCTTGTGTGGGATTGTTCATAATTTGATAAGTATACCAAAAATGATATATAAAATTCGAGCTTCAACCATTTTTTTTTTTCCTGTGTCCTAGAAATGGTAGTTGGATGTCAAGGCATTTATCAGGCGCGAACAAATGACATGAACCTCCTATTTAGACCTGGCAACGAATTAAGTTAGAGTCGACTAATATTATTAAATACTATCCTGACTAGTTTATAAATCGAGTCATTTTTTTAAATTTATTTCTTTTGATTAATTTGACCTTATTTTATATACAAACAAGGAAACTAATCAAGGTCAATCAGACTTTGGCAAGGTTGATGGGTCACACGGGTGAGACATGCTCTGGACACTAAGCCTAACTCATTAGCCACAACTACAACCATACGTCTAGTTAGGGTAAGGTTAATGAGTTTGAGTCGGGTCAAAGCCAGGTCTAGTTCCCAATGTTATCCTCTTGGACGGTTCGGCCCACAGAACCCAAATTTCTAGGGCCGTGGCCTGGGAAATCAGGAGTATGGACTCAGTTATTTTTGTTCTCTAAAAGCCCATGTGTTAAAGTATCCCCAACATTGCACCTTATTAGTTCACTGCAATACATGTTATTTTGTATCCACTATGTATCCCAATGAGTAATGTTATGTGAACCAAAAATTTCACCCAAAATTTGAATATGTAGGTTGTAATTAATACTAGGCATGGATGTACGTGATAAAAAAAAAGATCAAGAGTCATGAGGATCCCTACAATTCACCTATCCTCAGTTAGCATTCAATTCTGTAATGGTTTGTTTGGATGAGAATTTTAAGTATGGGATTTTGTAGGACGGTGATGCTACACTTACTACAAAGTATACTGCCACTTACTGCAAAGGCTATTTAAGAAGGTATTTGCGTCAATTTGAGAATGACGTAAATCACGAGGGGTGTAAGGTTATTTGAGAACCGTGAGATAACTTTGTAAATTTAGTATTTTCCTAGTTTTCCGTCAAATTGCTGGTCCCCACAAAATCCTTCATCCAAACAAACCATAAAAATTTGTATTATCCGAATCATTTAACATATTAGCATTACTCATAACCCAAAAGCAATTGGCTGGCAGCATTTAATTAAAATCCTCAACATAAAAACAAACATTGTTTGGTCGGATCGCCGCGGTTGGAAAGCAAATGACCCAAGGACTACGCCACCAGCAAATTAGCCGTACAAACTACAAATAAAACTTAAAACACACCGAAAATCAGGAAATTTGAACATGGGATATATATTAATTAAGGGTCTTGTTAGGGCACACGAAAAGGATATTTTTAAAGGGATTTTTTTGCAAGTTACAGGTCTTCAAATCAGCTAAATTTTTGTAAACATAATATTATCATTATTTATAAGATGTCCAGAAAAAATCAGCTCAATCAGACATATCTAACCCTCTAAACAAATCACTTTAAATGTCAGCCGTTCATTCATGCTATTAAAGTCTAAATTAAGTGTTCATGGTGCTAGAGGGTGCTAGAGGACTCCGATTGAGCTGATTTTTTTATAGGGATGTTCTTCTCACCATGTAAATCATTCTCACCAAATATCTTATCATTTTAAAATTACACTGATTGAAAAAATATACGGCTTATAAAATCACCTTATTTTTTTTATGGGGTTAAAATTTTTAAAATGATATGAATTTTAGTGAGAATAATCTAAAAAATTAGTAGAATATTTCTACAAAAAATCAGCCCTTAGATCATGTTCAAGAGGGCCCCACAGGGATCTTGTAAACATAATATCTGTATAACAATGTCCACGGAATCGGACTCATTGCTAAAGGTGTAGTTTCTAAAAATTAGCAGTCGAGAAATCGGTCTATAGGTATATATATAATTTTTTCTGGTAGAATATATATAATTATATAAGATACATAGAAATTTGGGGGCCCTCAAAATTTGGGGGCCCTAGGCGACCGCCTTCACTGCCTTCCCCCAGATCCGGCTCTGTGCTTCAGAAATATGAGTTTCGGATATTAATCATTTTACATGTAACATGCATTCAGATTGCACATGGGCCCGCTAGTGCTTCTTATTAGACTGAACAAAAAAAATGTAAAAAGGCCTTAAATGAAATCCTTTCATGCCAAAGACATCCAAACTAAGGACACATTAGTTTCTATTTGGGCGTCTGGACCTCTCAAAAGCCCAAAATTTATGAGGCCCAAATAGTTTGGGCCTCATGATTTAAACAGCGCTTAACAGTCAGCCACTCATACAAAAGGAAAACTTTCTTGGCACTACACATTTTATTGTTGGCGGACTCATTTTTGTTTGATCTATGGTGATGGGCCTGCACTCATTGTGAGCATGCCTGTAAAAGTTTTGGGGAGTGCCAATAAAACTTCCAATATAAAAATTAAAATTAAAATCTTGACTTCCAAGTCCGTGATGGACAATTAATCAAGTTTAAGGGTAAAAGATCATCAATCAATCTAAGGCCCTGCTTGGTACACCGTGAATATTCGCAAATGCGAAAATTTACAGTTCTTGTAAGTACTAAATAAAATTCTATAAATTAGAAAAAAATAATAAAAAAATTTTAAATTGTTTATTTTGTAAGTTCATTGCAAATCTTACTAAGTATTTGTTATTAGATGCCCTCATCAATCATCTATAAATACATGATAAACCGTGAATTTTCTCATTTGCGAATATTCACGGTGTACCAAGCAGAGCCTAACTTTTAGTGTTTAGGCCCACATATTAGTTTTACTTTTGAGAATTATATTAAGGGTACCAAAAACTAACTTGCGAGCTCCAGACTTACGCAATGTCAAACTAATTCGAGTATGCCAACATTAGATCAATTACACTTGTACATAGTCTAAGTTGTTCATTTAACCTTATAAATAGACGGCACGCCATTCATTCGTAACCATACTTAGGCCTGTCAATTGGGCTAAATGAGCCGGGCTTAGGGGTGTGCAAGCTCGGCCCGAAATATATTTATCATTCTTAAGCCCAAGCTCGCCCCAAAGTAAAATTAAATATTCTTGACCAAACTCGGCCCATATAAAATTTTGGGTTTCGGGCCGAATTCGGGCTTGCTCAAAAAAATATATACGCTACGACATATAAGTCCAACAATCTAAAAATAATTGATGATCAAACGGTTCTAATAAAAAGAACATCAAGAATCGTAAATTCATAATTGCGATTAAACCTAATAATGCTTATTTGCATACAAGATTTCTATTTTTAATAATATATAAGATATACTATCCCTTGAAATCCTTGAAGAAAATAGATCAAAAAAGCTTGATTATGGTAGTGAGTTGTAGGGTAAGAGTTTAGGGTTTCAAATGATTAGGGTATGAGGTTTAGTTGTTTAAGAGAGTATAAATAGTTGTGTCTCATTTATTCTAGATTCAACCATAGTTATTTTAAGTGAGTAATGAGTTGTTTAGTTCCAAAAAAGATAATAAATAATATGTTGTGTTTCAAAAAAAAAAAAAAAGAATGAATTGTGTTGGGTTTCAAGGAAAAGAATAATTAGTTTGATGGTTTCAAAAAGAATAATAATAAATGATATATATATATATATTGGGTTAAAATTATAACTATATGTTAATTAGTATTCGGGCCGGGCCTAAATTGGGCCGAGCTCTTTAATGCCCAAGCTCGGCCCAAACTTGAATTCGGGCCTTATTTTTTGTTCAAACTCGGCCCGGCTCATTCTCAAATAAAGCTCGACCCAAAAATCATCGGGCCGAACGAGCGGGCTTCGGGCCAGCCCAACCCAATTGACAGGCCTAACCATACTTAAGTTGGTTCATGACAACACACTTTTGATTACTACTATTATAAGAGGAATCAATCAAATAAAATTTTCTAATATAGGGATTTTCGGTATAAGTCCAAACATGTTGTGAATAGAGAGGGATATTGTTTTTGCAAATGTATGTTCTATTATGAAGTGAAAATCATTTTTTTTTTTTTACTTATTTTGCCCCTAATTCTCATTTTAACTACGAAAATGCCTTTTTCAGTTTGAGTTAGGTTTTGCTAGTTTCGAAGATGGTTAATGAGGTAGAATTCCACACGTCGCTTATTATTATACATTGTCTGATGTGGAAATTCCAAAGGATGACTGGATTCTACATGGCATTCGAAGTCCAATGTTACGTTGAAATGATGGATTCTACATGGCATTCGAAGTCCATGGTTAAGTTGAAATGGTGCTATTTTAGTTGTTGGTGAATTTTTTTTTAAAGCGAAATTAAATCACATTTCATCGTTGTTAATGGTAACGGTTGATCTCTGTTGCATCAAAATTCCCACTCTTCACAATGGTTGGATACGTACACCAACTTGAAAAGAAGATCGGGAAATTGTGGGAGATGAGGCACGTATGAAATTCCACGTCATTAACTCTTACGCATTTTCTATCGCGCGTTTTCAAAACTGGTAAAATCTAACTAAAGTGGAAGTGGCATTATCGAATTTCAAATGACAATTAGGGGCAAATGAGTAAATCAAATCAGGACTTTCAGTTCATAACAGAACAGACATCAGCAAGAGAAAGGAAAACAATCTCCCACCCTCCTGGTCGGACCTGAACCGAAAATCTCTCTATTAGAAATGGAAGAAGCCGAGGTATTAAAAAAAAAAAACCCACCAAAAACCCACCATTTTCACTTGTTTGTTTCCCAAAAAAATTCAATTTCGATTATGTTTAAACGTTTCTGAGATGGGTTTTTTAGTTTTAGTAATGGGTTATGTTCAATCGAGATTTTTGATCTTCTTTTGTAGTGTTTGGCTTCTCTGTGATTGATGTTTACTACTCTATTTTGCAGAAAATGGTGGCCTTAAAGAAGGCTTATGCCGATATAATTCTCAATACAACAAAAGAGGCGGCGACCCGAATTATGATTTCGGAGCGAAAGGCTGCTGGCTTCCAACAGGAACTCTTGACTGTTAAGGATGAAGCCCTCAGTATGCTTGTCCGACTCAAACAAATGATGGATTCTAAGGTAACTAGTTTTTTTTATCAAGAATGAGGAAATGGGTTCATTTGGATTTGAAATTTTATATAACAGATTACTTGGTAATTTAGGTATTGTTTGAATTTTGTTTGGTGATGAAATACCATTTTTTTTTATGATCATTTTATTTGGATGGTTTCAAGTATAATTTTGATTTTTGTGAATGTTAGTTCTATTTGACATTCATGCAGTTTACTGAAATCCTTTAAACTTGGGTTCTGATAATCTGATTTGTGTTGGCAACTGATTCAAACTTGTTTAACACTAGAGGGTTTGATGAATTGCCTGGTTTTCTCGGGCGTGCGGGTTTTCGTTAATGTAAGCTTTCTTGTATGCAAATTGGTATCATTTTTTAAGAACATTGTGCTTTAGGCAGGACAAAATAAATCTTGAAAGATAATTTTGGATGCTATTTAAATAAAGGATTTAAAATAGGTGTAGATGATAGTGTTGTTGGAGTTAATGTTTTGAAAAGTTTCATTGTCTTGTTGCTGCAAGTACCCTCTATTATGCTCTGTTGATACATTGGGAATGTTATGCCTTAGCTGATTTTTGTAATTGAACACCTAGCAAAAGGAGCTAAATAGTCTTCAAGTGACCTACTCTAAATTTTAATGCCCTTGTTGGATCATTATTTCAATTATAAATATCCGTTTTCCTCTTGTTCTTTATCATTAATAGAAGTTTTTTCCGTTAGTGATTGAACACAAAATCCACGTTTGCAGGAATCTACATGTTACATCCCCCTTACTACTTATATCTTTACAAAGAACTAACATTTTTATATACGTATCATTTAAGAAAAAAAAAAAAAAGTTCACTGATGAGCTTAAGTTAATACCTAGAACTGATGAAGATTAATTTGAAACATGACATTCTAGAAAAAGATTCGGGAGAAGTCATTGATGGAGAACTTGGATTCATGGTTACAAAATGAAAAGTTCAACCATGTCCTTGTTTTGGTGATGGAGTCATAAGGGGAATTTAATTCATAGAAGCTAAGTTCTTTTTGACGTTTGTGAGTACACTTCCTTATTTATAGCTGGTAAGCTGATGGAAAGCAACTATTATGCTTCAAATAATAAATTATGATTTGTCATCGATAACAAAAAATTTAATAAATTATGATTTGTCATCGATAAAAAAAAAAAAATAAATTATGATTTGTCATTCAAACTTGTTAATGACTACTTGCATGCTATAACACTCACTGTATAATGATTTCAATACCTGGTATCTCATTTTGTCTCTGTGCTAGATGCTGGCTTGATTTTGTTGGAGGTATATGCTGTTTATTTTTGCACTGGATCGGGAAAAAAAATGCTGTTTCATAGGCTACCATTCTGGAAATGAAACTAGATTGTAAATCATAATATTAGTTGCTTTGAAGAGACCTAAGTTTCATCTTTAAAAAGTTCTCACCTCCACTAATCCATTATCGAAGGATTACACTTAGGAAATATGAAGTCAGGGAATATGAAGAATGGGAGGAACCTATAGTCATTGGGGAGGGAATGGTTACATGATTATCGAGTTACTACATATAAATGTTACTAATTTTTGGCAATGCTGAGGTTTTCTGAACTAGTGATATAGGATAGCTTTGCATATTTCATTGATTTGTACTCATCTTTTGAAATTTGAGGAATCTAGACTTTTTAATAAGGCAAAGCTTTGTTAATTGGGTCAAATATTCTACTCAAAATTGAGGCAATTGAAGGAGCTCATTCGTTCGTCAGGATCCAAGTCTGTGTTCTCCAAATGCATTCATATTATTACTAAATATGGTTATACATTGATGATCTTTTTTATCATTATACAGCTAATATATAAATATATGTTGAAATCTTGTGTAGGAATTTAAATTCCTTATCAAAACTTCGTGCCTTTCTTTAACTAATCTAGCCCCACTTATTTTTGAAAGAAGTTCTATTAACATTGACTGGTGTTGCCATCTTGCAGGTTGCTGAAGCCAAAACTGCATCCTTGAGTCAGAGAAAAAGGATTGAAGAGCTAGAAGCGCAGCTCCATGAAGCAGAGGATATTGAAAGAAACCTCAGATCTGAGTTGAAAGGAGCACAGATTGAATTGGAGAAGATGAAAAATAAATCAGTGCAGCCTTTGGATGAACAAATTGAAGAGGGGACTAGTACTTTTCATGAAGATGCATCACAGGAGAACACACTAAATACTTTGGAGTTACCTCCGATGGATTCAGGACCTGGGCCAATATCTCCCAACACTAGTAATGTACTTTTGAATCAGAGAAATACAGGTGAGAACTGCTGTTTGGTCCAAGAAAGCTCTACAGAACAAACTGAACAGCTGAGAGATTCTCTGGAGAACTATGCTGATAACACTGATTTAGCCTCTATAATAATGAGAAGCAAAAATCCTGAGCTGTACAAAAATGGTTGTACTCAGAGAATTCGTGCATTTGAAAGGAACTTAATTAATGGGAATATGTCTAATCCGGGGCAAAAAAATGAAGCACTCATTAAAGAGGATGGAGCAGCTGAAGGAACCTACACTGAAGCCACTCCCAAGGATGAAAACATGGGTTTAAGAAAGAAGAACCCAACTAAACCTGAAGATCTATTGCAGCAAGATATCGGCCATAACAAAGATCAAGCTGTTAACTTCTTACGCAGATCTTCCAGAAAAAGAAGATCTAGATACAGGACAATCGAAGCTACCTCCCACACTGTCCATGACACAAAATCTCGTGAACTATCTAGCATATCTCGTTGCAAAACTTATCCATGTCTAAACAACAGCATGGTTGAATCTCGTGAAGGTTTAGTGGAAGAGGAACAAAAAAATTCAGTGTCACATTTGATCTCAGTATCCTCTTTGAATTCAATCAACACAGATCATCTGTCGGAATGTAAGGAGGGAACTGAAAGTAATGCCAATTATAAAACAGGAAGTGTTAAAATTGCTGCAAAGAACCCAGTGTTGATAGATAAATCGGTGTTGAATGGAGTCGCCGAGAGTTCAGGGGTTCCAGATTCTGGAGACCCCTTCCATCCCTCATCGATGGATTCTGATTCTAAAGATGGTAAAAAATGTGAAACGACTAAAAGTGATGATGATAAGCTTCTCAAGTATACGTTTAAGAGGAAGCGCAAGAGGGAACCTTTGAGCAGCCCTGACAAATGTGAATCACCTGAAAAGAACGTTGCAAAGAGGAGGTCAGGGGAGAAGCAAAGCAGTGATCCAGAACCACAGAAATCTAACTTGATTGCTGAGTCATCTCGAGATAGCCGGCGACTAGCGCAGGTTGCTCGACAGGTTTGTGAAATTTTCTTCTCTTGCATTTCTGTAATTTTTTTTTCTTCTTACAGTAGGATACTGAGATTGACTGTTGGGGTGGTGGTTCACCCCTATTAAATGCGGGTGAATAAAATCCCACTCTTGTTATTACAATCTACGGACGATATTTGCCGTGCACGCACATACAAGGGCATTAAGCCCACTGTTCATGAGATATATGTTAAATGTTGGCCTAACTGGTAATTTAAATTTCCTATAATAGATTGAGATATATAATCTGTAATATTTGGTGCTCATATCTATGAGCTTATTGTGATTTTATGACACAAGTTGTTAAGCTCTTTCTTGTATTGATCTTGGTTTCTTTATCTTGCACAGCTTATTTCTTTGTCTGAGAAAAAATGGTGGCAGTAGATCTGACTGTTACAAACATCCAAATATATGAGAAGTTGAACTAAAGTGGAAGCTTCAAAAGCAGTCCAGCTGCTGGATGGGCATTGCGGATGTCTTTTTTTCTTTTTTCTTTTTTAACAGAAGAATGGATGAGCCGATTGGGAAGAGAGAGTGTGATATTCCCTTGAGTAACAATGTAAGCCAACTAATACCCAGTAAGTTATTATAGTTTATGCGCCGTTTTGTACCCGACTCATTATAACTGTTTTTGCCATTTGTTCTTTTTCTTGTTCGACAAATATATGAGTTAATTATCTGTTGTATTCTTTGGTAGATTGGTCATGAAGCTCTTAGATTTAATATATTTGGGTAATCTATTGGTGGAATGAATTTAGAAAGGGGCTGAAATCTATTGGAATCTGATTCTAAACAAGGTATTTGGTTATATTACTTTCATATGCAAATATATCAGGTAGTTCAAGTTAAAATGTTGCATTCCAAGTTTGAAAGAAAGTAAGTAATGAATCAGGCTGGACCTCAAAACCAGGGATACCGAGCGAATGGAATTCGTGAGCACACGGAATTGAACCCAATGACTGAATGACCTTTCCATATAGGGAGCAACATTCACTCTCAAGAGGGTCTATATAAACCCTTTGGTGTGTTAAGAAGCAACTTTTTCGCGGTATGGGCCATATGAGAACGATTTTGTAGACATTTATCGTGAGCCAAGAAGACCCCTTTTGAATGGTGGTGACTTAAACGTAAACTGCCAACTCCACCGTTTTAAGTCCCACACAAACCACATGGAAGGGTCTTTCTTGACACATTAAACGTGGTTCTACAAAATCGAACTTGGGCTATATAGTTTTGGTTCATTCGAAAGCTTGCCATGTCATTGTGTTTACAGTCTACCAACATGATATGATCAAAAAAAAAAAAGAAAGAAGACTTCGATTTTGTAGACCCACGCTGTTCATTCTTCAGCCCTCATTATGGGATGGGTTTAAATTAGAGGAGGTCTTGTTGTTGATCGTTCCCACACAAAGCGCGACACAGTTTTGCAGAGGCATATGACGGGCCACGCTTTGAACTGTACCTAAAGCCCACTTCTTTAGACGCACACCCCAAAGGTATAAATGGTGTTAGAATAAGATGGGTGGTATTAACGCCCCACTTACTTTTACGCCACATTTATACCCCACTTGTAGGTTTCATGGAAATGATGATAGGGCTAATTTTATCTCCATGACTAGGAAATCAACTTCACAAAAATTAACCCTTACATCATTTCCAAACGGCCCCCAAAAAGAGGTGTAATCAGAGTGTAAAAATAAGTTGAACATGTAAGATAAGAAGAAAACCCAAAATGCGTGACCGAAGTGCACATAGTTGGCGATTGTTGAACAATGTCCAACGACATTACTACCAAACGTGTATTTCACCATCTTAGAATTTAGACTACCATCATGTAAATTAAAAGGCAAGAAAGAATGAGCACAAAACTCTTCTTTCCCTGTACAAACTAAACACATTTGGTATTTTCATCGACGGATAAGGGCGTTATTATACAGACATCCATCATGGACCCTCTCTCTCGCTCTCTCTCTCTAACAATGAATGGAAAGAACAATGCTGCTTCTACATGAAGGACTATTGAACAATTCACCCTGTCTTGGCTGTTTCTAGTGAGTTGAATATGGAAGCTTACTTCCAATTCCAATTTCTACATTCAGCTCCTCACCTCCTTGGCGACCTTGATCTGGCACATAGATGGAAGCTTTACCAACCCTATGATCTTCAAAATAATACAATAGCTGAGGTTCTCTAGCGTCCTTCCAGGCTAAACTCTGTATACAAACAAACTCCATCCTCACCTTCACTAGGCAGATAATCTGACAATCAGAAATTTTTTTTAAACAAAGGTCAGAAAGTTGACCAGAAACAGGGGGAATTATACAGTCAATGTACAATTAACAAAAAAGAAAGATTATCAAGTAAATCCTATCACCCCCAAACCCTGATACTAAAATAAATTGCAAATCCTTCACCTAAGTTGATGCATGAAGATATGCGTAGGACATGGTTATTGGAACTGTGTTGAATCTGGCACTCAAGGACCTCTGTAAGACCCCAAACCCTATGTATGGGTTTAACTTGACGTAAACCCATTCTCTAACCAAACCCTTACAACACGGTTATTACGACTTGCTAGTCATGCTATGTTTTGTAGAGAAGTGAGAAATTACTGGACTCGAAACAAGTAGGAAATTAAACAACTAAATATGACAATACTCACTAAGATAGCTATATGGAATGAAATCAGAGGCTCTAAAAATTTAAACATTCAATATGGGACAAACTATGAAGTGATATTAAAAGTTTTTAACATTCAATTACCTGCTTCCTACTACATCATTTGGCATATCCTGGGATATATTCTTTGGAATTCTATTTAGGTTGAGATCTGAACTTGTCCTTGACTGACTATGCATCTCCGCCAATGCTAATGGATTGACAGCAAATCCACTGCCACCTTGGAGCCAGAGCCTCCGGTTCTGCAATTTAAAAGATTCACCGCAACCATCTTTGTCATCCATGTTGCACATCGCAGCCGATGATGGTGTGCCCACAGGAGAAGAAAACTTTGAAGTTGAATACCGATCCTCTGTTTTCCTCTTGAACTTAGAACTCAAAAACTCAGTTCCTGGTAACATGCAACATGTACTTTCTGCCGAGTTAGCATTCGACATCCTTCCGGAGGACATTGCTAGATCATATGAGATCCCATCCAATGCCATCTCTATGCCAAGAACTCGTGTCTCTAGAGATCTAATACCATGCCTTGAGCTCCCTATGAATTTCTGGGTTCATGAAGAGGAAAATGAAGTCAGCAAAGACTTCATCACAGTTAAAATGAAATATCTATTTACTTCAATCAAAAGAATGCACAAAAATTAAACTGATGATCGAAACTTCCAGTACATACCTGAAGAAGATCAAAAAGACTGGATTGTTGATTCTCTATTTGAGCAAGCTGCTTCCTAATCAAAGACAGATCCTCAGTGTCTTCGTCGTTCCCATAGAAATCCACAGTAGCATTGCTAAGAACAACATTAGACTCTGAGCTATCCTCCTGAACCGGATACACACGAGACCCAGCTTTCAATGCGCCAAATTTCTGCATCTTATCATCACTATTCTTACTGAAAAGAACACGTTTCGTTTCAAGCTTTGGGCAAACATTACTCTCTTGCTCCATTGGTTCCTGATCTCTCCCATTAAGGTCTTCCTTAATAAAAGAAGGAGATTGAGGAACGGCAATGCCGATTGGAAAATCGCTCTGTTTCTTACAATCCAGCTTACCGAACAGAGCTGGACTTGATTTTGCATCACAACTCTTCAAAGGACTCCTTCTGGTGATGGTGGTCGCAGATGAACTATCAAGAGCAGGAGATCTGCTTGTTGGAACTGATATCCTCCTAGTTTTGGGAGATTCAATTGTCGTGGTGCTAGAATTTCTAGAGCTAGAGCTATCTGCCATGCCTTCAGAAGTCCAAATCCAACACAAAATTAATGAGGATTCTCAAATTATGGTAATCAGGTTAAACAAAACCAGTAGAAATTCAAGGATGGAAACTTTAGACAACAAAATTTAAAAATCTCCAAAAAAAAAAAAAAAAAAGAGCTCTCTAGTAAGCAAAATCGGTATGGAAAACTTAGAACAGAGAATTTCAAAAATCTCCAAAAACTGCTAAATTTCTCACCTGTTGATGAAGGAGATTTTGATTGTGATGAAGGAGAAACATTGCTTGAACAATCAGGTACATCCTTCCAGACTTCAACCATCTCATTCATCCTATCCCTAACAACTTTAACCTATAAAATCAAACACTGAAATCAGAACAAATCTTCATAATTTCAACAACAAAACCAAAACCAGCAACCAATAAATCAAAAAAAATCTAAATTTCCCAAACCTTATCGAATCTCCTCGTCTCAAAGGCCGCTAAACAAGAAGATCTAAACTCCGACAACATTTCTTTTTCTTTAAGAGCCAATTTGGCAAACGCCTCGGCCGCTGCTTTTCTCGTCGACCAGTCTTCACTACTCAAGAACTCAATCATATAAGGAATCAAATTCTCCAGTACATTATGACTCACCGATCCACCAACACCAACAATACTACCAATTAAAGACAACAATGCCGGCTTCGCTTTAAAACTCTCACTCTTCAGTAACTTCACCAATCTAGGTAAAAGCCTCCTTAATTGTGCTGGTTCTGGATCAATCGAAGCCTCAATCGCTGAAGCCAGACAAAGTGCAGAACCAATTTGCGAATTATAATCCTGTTCTTGCAAAATCGTTTCCATTAATGGCTTCAAAAATGTCGAAAATGGAGGTTTATTGATCTGTGAAGCCATTGTAGTTACTGAATCGACACAAGCAGATCGAACAGCGGTATCTGGATCACGAAGTCTCCGTACAATGTTAGCCATCATCTTAGAGATGAACGGTGATAAAGCCTCGCCGTGAGTTTCAGATAAGAACCCTAACAGACGAACGCATTGTTTCCGTACAGGAGCTTTTTCGGATGAATCGGTGTCGTATATGCAAGTTAAGAACGGAGAGAACGAGTCGTGACTCAGATTCCTAGCGATTGATTCGAGTTCGGTTGTAGCGATTGCATGAGTATCACGGTCAGAAAGTTTGTTGAGACAAGTGATGACTCGTTGTTTGAGAGTCTGAGTTGAAGCGTTTTGGAGTTGAGTCGGTGAGGCTCGTTTTGGGAGAGCCATTTTTTGATGATGATGGTGGTGGGGAAGTAGTGCAATATGTGTATGTGTGTCAGATTCCGGTGAGGAAATTTTAGACTGAAAGTGGTGGCGCCGCTTGTTTCTCCGACAACATAGTTTGGTTGATTCTCTCTCTCTTCAAAGTGGCTGCTTGTAATTAATATATAGTTTGGATTTTGGAAGGAAAGGGAAAGGCTAGGAAGGGAGGGAAAGTAGTAAAGGCTTGGTTCTATTTTTTTTTTTTTTTTTTTTTGGAGGGACCCCGTTTTGTTAACTTCATTCAAGGCAAGTTTCTTTCTTTATTTTTTTATTTTTTTTTTAAATTTCTGACTTCTGAACGAATAATAAGCTTCGCTGGAAATTCTATTGTTTTTTATTTAATTGAATTTTTTATTTTGGGTTTTTCTGACATTATTCGAATTAAAAAGAAAAAATTATAATATTAGAATTAAACCCTTTTTTTAATATAAGATCCAAAATGGATATAGATTAATCAGAAAAAAAAAAATTGGTGGAAGTGCGCCCCAAGTTTCCCCGAAGAGTTGGGATTAACCAACCTAGAAGGGAAAATGAAAATGTCCAAAACATATACAGCTGCTAGTGGTTTTTTTCTTACCCAAGATTTGGCAAAAATAATAAATATTATATAGACTAAGTTATCTGGTTAATCAGTTAAATAAGTTATCTGGTTATGTAGTTAAACCATATGACGTAACGTTTGATTTGTATATTTAATGTCTACTAAGTAAATCTATTGAAAAAATTTAAGGAAATGATTTAGCAAGTCCAAGGTGAGTATCCCACGGTTATGAATGGGTCGGGCCTAAAAGAAATTTTTAAACTCAAATTTATTTACTTTGAATTCAAATTTTAATTTTTTTTTTTTTAAAAAAATAAGATAATTCAACAAGCTAGAGCTTAAAATTCTTTTGTAAGCCCGAAGTGAATAATTATTGGATGTTCACGCACATATCTCCAATATATTGAGGGAATAAACATTCAACAGCTACAAATACATCAGGCTCAAAAAAAATTTAAGTTAGGGCTTGTAAAATTGGGACTTTTAAAAATAAGAAATATGAACTGCAATTGGCTATATTGGCTGATGTACTATGTACACATTAATTACCACGTGGCTTAATATGGTTCCACCTAGACTTGCTTAGAAGACATATATTCAAGGTGGTGTCACATTTGGCAAATTTGAAGGCAAGTTTTCTGAATTTCATGAGCCCTCTACATCTTTCTTTTTTTTATACAATCAATTTCCAAGGTTCAGTTCTTTTGCTTTGAGCTTGAGAGGGCATTTTACCCGCACTTTTCGATGGTGTTTTGGTTTCTATGTTACGTTACAAATGGAAAAATATATATAAAAAGATTTAGGATGCGTGGCCTCATTGGGGGGCCATAGATTTGGTGATCCCACCTCGATCTGTCATATGTTAAAGGTAGTAAGTTCCCAATTGCCAATTGGTGTTATATATGAGCTTCCTAGATAAGCTATCGCGAGATCACGTGAAAGTTGCAGACTACGTATTTAAAAAACTTGTAGCTTTTAGGGTTCTCCTGGCCCTAGCGTATATATCTATAAATTGAGTAATACTATGTCAATGGGTAACATTACCAGCCCGTAAATGACTAATGCTTAAGTTACGACATGACAAAGAAATATTGTAATCAGCGTGTGAGAAGCACACAAGCTATCACTAATATTGTTATTAAGACGAGTGCAGAGAAAACTATCATTAACGAGTGCAAGAAAGGCTACTATCATGGAGAATGCCACCACTAACTGGTGCAAAAGAGGTTACCATCAATAATGAGTGTAATTTATTTATAAATATTTGCCTACATATATATAACATATTACATGAGCCAAACATAATGGTAAGAAGTCGTTTGCATCTATAACCAGTATTGCAGGCGATTAAAACTTTGGGTGAATCTTTCGGTCCCGTAGCATTACTCCTATAAATTGTTGGGAATTAAATCTCTAGGACCCGCTACTGTTTTCCTCATGGACAGGGGCGGAGCCAAATTGAGGCCTAGAGGGGCCATGGCCCCCCTAAGCCCCTTGACTCCCCCTCCATGTTTTCAACTCCTCCCTTATTAGATGTTACAAGTTCTAATTAAAAAGAACAAATTATTTAACTGTTTAATTTCCCTTTACATTTAAACTTCTATATTCATTGTGATCGATGCCTAATGATAATTCTATAATTTGAAAGTTTTACTTATTTTACCCAACTTCTTCTTGACGTAACATCCTATTTATGTCTACACCTTGTTTACAGCAGGTTGTAGCACCCATATAAAATAACCCAAAATTTAATATTCTGTGATGGTTTTATTTTCACTATATAGATCATTCTCCTAAAAAATTATTCTTTATAATCTTCCTAACCTCTTTTAAAGTTTGTTGAAATTTTATCAGTAAAATGGATGACTTGAATAACTTAAAATTTTAATTAGTTTTTGTTAGTGTTGTAAAATTTAGAAGGATGTATTTTTTATTTGGTGATGTACATGATGAGACCATCTCACAAAAAAAAATTCAGTACTTACGTGGGTCCTACATAGTCGGTGTAAATAGGGTGTAAATATAAATATTGTGTTACGTTACTAAGAAAAAGTGGGGTGGAAGTATAGTTAGCCCCCCTAACAATAAATTCCTAACTCCGCCCAATGATACTCAGCCTCTCCAAATTTCCCAGCTGCTTGCATTCCTATGTAAGGGGGTTAGTGTTTATTTATTTTTATTTTTTTTAGCAATGACTCCCAAACCGGTATCCATAGTGACTCCCCTACATAATCCATTGCATGCGACCAACTTCACAAAATATCAATCATTTAATCATGCCCATGTAATAGAGTAAACAGAATCACTATATATATATATATATATAAATGGAGATAATGATGGATGACAGATTTGGATTTTTATTCTTTAGATTTTAATTTTTATATGGGAATGATAGTTTGAGAGTTCGCCTAACTCTCTCTCTTCTTTATGCGGAAAAGGACTAAATTGAGCAATTTCACCATTTTAAAATGACTCATATTTCAGTCCATTCAGCAAAAAAAAAAAACTTGTTGAGAATAATGTGAAATGGTAATTTTCACAGGTGAAAAAGAGCGGGTGAGTATATATAAAAGCGCTTTGTAAGTAATAATCAAATATACGGACAATATAGCAAATAATGGAAAAGAAATTTAATGCTTTGTATCTCAATCCATTAAAAGATTTTGAATATATGAGAGCCGAAAAAATTGACTTAGTAAAAAATCATTTATTTCATGTGAAAGGACCTAATTAAATATCTCACCAAACAATCGGATTCAACGTTTTGTACCATCACCAAATAGTTATTTAGATATATATAATTCATTCAAAGAACAACAGAGAAATCGGTAAAGGAAATTAAGAAAATGACATATTCATGTATTAATTAATAATCATTAATGAATGTATTTCGATCGATCACCTGATTTTTGAGAGGCGGGGTTAATTAGATGGCGACACTCAATAAGTTGGAACCATGTCTCTATATGTATATATATATTGACAATTTTAGATTGACCTGTTATTATCAGATCATGTTGCTGGATGTATATAATTAAAAGAAATTCTTCTTGTTCTATTATATTTTTAAGTAATTACTGTTTACAGATCAGGAATGAGGAGCTAGCTAGGTTAGAGAAAACAAAATGATGAATTGTTATTTTTAATATTAATTACTGTTTTTTTTTAATTAATTTGAAGAACAAAACCAAAATTATACAATGGGGTTTGTTTTTACACAATATGACTTGGTCCATTTTTTTCTCGTGATATATATATCAAGGGTTGAAAAAGAAGAAAAGGTGGTAAATTAATAAACTTAAGATGATGAATAATAACATTAATTTTTCGATTAATAAACAGGGATTACAATTAATTTAGATACCAGCAGATCGATCATACGTTTATTAGTACATGAATCACGAGAAAGAAACCAATAAAAAGAGGAACATTATGATCATTACTCATAAGACGAAAAAAGAGAGTAATAAGAAGAAGCCAGAAATCAACCGACCAAAAAAAAAAAAAACTAGAATTCATGGGAAAGGTTTTTGGAGAGGAAGGGTGATAGATAGATAGATAGATAGAACACACATGAGGTTCGTTATATGTTCACGTGAGGATCGATGAGGACAAAAAGGTATGGAGGAGGAGAAGGAGATAACATAGGTAAAAGTGTTTGGGTTCTGATGAGGTCTGACCTAAAATTACATACATACATACATATAAGAGATAACAATGAATAGAGATGAATTTATACAATACAATTGCATGGTATTTTGGATTTTTATTTTTTTTTAAAAAAAATTACTAGACTTTGTTTGGTTTCATTAATATATATATAGATACATGCATGTAATTAGAAAGGAGGAATTTTGTTGTTTGTCAGAAATTGCATGCTAGAACTGAGTAGAGGCTAGAGAGAGAAAGAGTTAGACAGAGAGAGAGAGAGAGAGAGAGAGGATAAGGGGGAGTTAATAAGGAAGGGATCAGAAGAATGGAGGGAGGGAAGTTAAAGGGTTGGGGGTGAAGAGGAGAGGGAAGGGTCTCTCATGTTATGTTGGTTGACCAAAAGACAAACCCGTCTTATATGCCTACAATTCTCACATGGGAGAGGACCGACCTTTCCCTGTCCAATTCCCCCTCTCTCTTCTCTCTCTCACTTCTCTCTGGTCCATTGGATCAGATTCAGAGTAGATTTTTAAGATGGGAGTTTATCATAAAACCAGTAAATAACTGACATGTGTACATTAGATAAGTTGGACCCACATGTTTAACTGTTTAGAATATCCTCCTTTGGTTCTCTATATATATATGATTAACCAGGTGTCACTTTTTCATTGGATTTTTCCTGGTCACGCTAATCTAAAATTTTACTCCTCTCTATCCAATCCAATCCAATGCTCTTCTTTGCACTCCTTTCCATGTGCTTCTTCCTCCTCACGCGACACCGTCGCATGTGCTGATGATGTTCAGCAAACATGCAAAGAGAGAGAAAGAGAGAAAGAGAGACATGGATGGCAAAAACATAAAATAAAACATTCTCCGCTTCGTTCGATGCTTGTCACGTACCACGTGGTATTCCTAAACTCTTACAATGTGTCTAGAGTGCCTTAATCCAACAGAAGTACAGTATATTTAGGTCATTTCTGGTGGGGCCCCCTGAGC
Organism: Macleaya cordata; assembly: GCA_002174775.1. Classification (NCBI taxonomy): domain Eukaryota; kingdom Viridiplantae; phylum Streptophyta; class Magnoliopsida; order Ranunculales; family Papaveraceae; genus Macleaya; species Macleaya cordata. The sequence continues at coordinate 1,672,580 of MVGT01002224.1, read as the reverse complement.
TCAAACACTAGTTTAATTGGTAATTTATAGCCGTGGGATTTGATTATTAGTTGGATTTCATCAGCCGCCGCGCTCTATGAGATTCAATGGTTGGTTGTTAAACAGTACTGAGTCAAAACGTCAGACGGTAAGTTTAATTCTGCAGGTACGTACAGTGAGCAACGTGGAATGCGAGAGAGACTACGACATTTCCCAGCTCGAGGTTTCTTTATCACAAGGGTTTGTTTCTTGTTAAAACTAAGGTAGGGTAGTACTAAAATATATATAATGAGATATATCATTCATGATTCACGAACATGGCCGGGCACCAACTAATATTAATTATCGATCTCAAACACCAACACCTTGTCTCTATCTTCTCTCTCTAGATTTACATTAGGATACCTATAGCTTTGTTTGTCCATGCAAACTACGTACTACTACCACAACCGTAGTAATTTACATTATGCAAATTTTTTCTGCATATCAAACAAGATCTTAAGTTAAGGTATGGATATTTTCACCCAACATATATATACCCTCCTTGCAAAACATTTAATAAAATGATATATAAAATTTTTAAATCTAATAATACGGATTTAACAAAATAGAATATTTGTTTTGAAAATCAAACAAATTATATTTGTGCTGTAGAATCTCAGTAACCAACATGCCAATTTGTGTGTTGGTTAGAAACCCTTGTGTACAACATCACATAATAAGTAAATTTATCAACAAAGTATGTCATCAAAATCATAAAAAAAGAAAGAAATCAACAAACTAGATAAATAATCCAAGAAAGAAAAAGGAGGAGAATCTCTTTAGAGAGAAAGTGTGCTATGAGTAGGATTAACAGGAGCTGTTTGTTAAAAGTAACTTTTGACGGGATCTAAGGGATTCAGAGAGTGGAGGCTGCAGTGGATTTGTGAAATTAAAAAAATGAAAAGAAGCTTTGGTCTTATTAGTATTAGATGATTGGAAGCCATGTGGTTGACTAGTCCTCTTGGCTATGTTTACTGTGTTGGTTGTTGTGGTTACTAGTGGTGGACGCACTGTTTTATATGGACACTGTTGTGTCTGATGTTACATTCTATAATATAGTAGGTAGCAAATATATTTTATCATGACCTTCCATTATTCCACATGGAAGCAGGAGATCAATCATGGTTTGATCTTTGGCTTGATCTCTAATGTTGAGGAAGCTTTATTTTGAATCACATAATTTTGCTTGTTTTCTTCTGTCTCCTTTTTTTTTTAGTGATTTTAAATTTTAATCAATCAACAATAGATCTAATGTAGCTCTAGACTGCCAGGTGCTAATGGAGAAAATTAGATAAACTAAGGATTCTTTATTTTTATTTTTTTTGGCTCTACTCTGTTCTTCAAGGCCATATTTCCTAGATATATTTGAGTCATCTAATAGATTCTAAGAACTAGTACTAAAATATGGAGAGATGTTAAGAAGACAGCTGTGGAATAGAAAGTTTTTTAGTTGTTTAGGTTTTTTTTTTTTTTTTTTAAAAAAAGTTAAGTAAATATGAAAGCAATTAAAGCATATTAATTAACAAATAATTGAGACTGTTTGGTATAACCATTTTTTGTGAATTATGGATCAAAAAAGAAAGCATTAGTGGGTTAGATTTAAGAGAATAACAAAAACTAAACAGAAAATGGAAAATGACCTAAACATTTGATTCTCAATTGATGAAATTAAGATGAGAATTGTTCAATTTGTTTTGTCTTAAAAGAAAGAATTCGTGCCCTCAAATCATTTAAAGTTTTTCCCTACAGCTTTATTTCTAGTATTTTAGAAGCAAAGTGATAGTTGGTAGTACAGCTACGATGTGAGTACTTATCAATCTAAACCATCAAAGTTGATGAATACCTCGTTTATGTCTTCTCAAGATTTGTTAGACCTACTACTCCATGACTCTTATCCATGGACTATTTCCTTCTTTGTTTTGGTGTAGTATACATCGCTAAAGCGTGGAAGGGACTAGTAGAAATCTAAGGGCCCCGATGTCAAAATCGCATGAAATCAGCATAGTTGACAGAGAAATTAACAATGCGATCTTAAAAATCCGTAGGCCACGAATTTTTCAGTTTTTATTTTAACCAAATTCATCTGCTCAGGCCTTCAAACAGCCAATTTTTCTATTTTAGGAAACTTTTGTTTTAGCCATAGCTTGAGTTGTACACCTTAGAATTACTCAACGTACATTCTATTTTGAGATACTGCTTCAGAATTTTTTCATTTTTGCGTTTAGTTAAATTTTACTATTTTTGGTAATATCTTGTAGTTTTTCTCTTGAATTAGAAGTCGTTCACTATATAATACTGTTAAAGCTGTTTAAAATATATAATACAGTTAAGAGTCGTTTAGAATAAAAAATATTCAGTTTTGACGTTTAATCTTCATCTTTTCTTCCTTGTGGATTCAAGAAACTCGTATTTTCTTTTTCTTTTCATGATTTTCTTAACGAATACGCAACATCATTTGGCATTTTGGATCGTTCAGTCAGATAGTTAGGATCATTCACCTGACATCTACTTGTAAATTGTAATTTGACATGATATTCCACTTTTATTCTTTGAACCACAGAGAATGTCCCTAAAATTAATATTTACAAACAATAGCAATATTTAAATCTTTAGCACCTAAAACAGAAATCAAACCTCATAAAAAAAAAAATAACCACAAGAATCCTACAAATAATAAAACTGTAGACACATAAAAAATGAACGTGTTACTCGCTAGTATGTTGACAAACCAACTAGCAAAAGACAGGATCCATTCTATATGTGCATACCAAACCAAATTATCACAAAAAAGAAAAGCAAAATAAAAGGGTAGGAGGGAAGGTCGAGTCACTGGTTGAATTGTGAGGAGTTAGGACCAACTTACTAGTCATGGGGGAGGGTTTTTCTGGCCCTTAAGCTGTCAAAACTGTAGAAACCAAATCATCTGGAGATTGCAAACATTAAGAAAATTCTATAAAGGGGTCTGTTATGGGTTGAGGGGTGGGACCTGAGGTTGGGCTGGATATGGAAAGGTGAACCATAAAGACAATGACTGAAAAATGATCCCAATTAAGGCAGAGGACCTATTTAGTCTTTGTTTTGCAGTTATTTCATTTCAATCATTCAATAAGTAGGGCTCTGATCGACCGACAAAATGATATTTTTTTATATAATATGTTTTTAAGGTACAATCATTTAAGGAAATTATTAGTGGATTTTAAAAGGATAAGGAAAAAATCAAGAAACGTCTAGGGAAAAATATAAGTTGAAGTATATGAACAAGGAATAGTAAACTAAAGATCAACTGAGAAGTTTTGGTAAAAATGGTTTCTCCTCTCAAGATAACATGTAGAAAGCTTAGACAAGAAAATATAACGAAATGGAAAATCAAATTACTCATATATATATGCAGTAAATTCTATTACTTACAGAAGCAAGATGGTTTTTGTTAAGACTGAGCTCTGTGATGAAATGACCAAAAACACAAGAACAACAAATAATGAATGAGAAGAGGAAAAAAAATTTGCCCTAAAAGTAACCTTTTTGTCTCACACTAATGCAATGAACATAAAGGCTCGTTTTCAGCTAATAAGGCCATGGAAGTGTTTTTGGAACTTGCTAAAAAGATATTGTATTAATCTTCCACTGAACTATCATTCTTCCTCCTAAATTAGTATCCTACGGTGACTAATGATCTACTGTTGAACTATCAAATCTGTAAACAATGTGCGTTAAAATTTCTCATTGTCCATGAGCATTGGATATTATAAGAGGTCATCATCCCATTGTATCAATACAAGGGTTCTTTATATCAACTAAGGCCAGTCTTTTTAACTCCAACAGTTACAAGACAGAATCATGTTATGGTATGAACTCAACCCTTGCATTGATTTACCAACAGATCATATACAAAGATAAAATCAGGTTTAGGGTTAATCCTAGATATTAGATCCCAAACTAGCTACCTATACGAAAAAGGATCTTTTTTTCACCTTTAAGTAGCACCATTATATGTGTCGAACATTAGCTTTTTCAAGTACAAATCAAGAAAAGATTATTCCGTCCTCGACCTTTCTCAAATCACCAAATTCCTTACTTTCAAACGGCATAATCTTGCTGTACTCTTCTGTGACAGCAATATTGTCATTGTGTTCCAGAAGTACCATAATGGAGTATGATTTTGTCCACCCGTGTTTAACGTGGGAGAACAAAACCCACACATCCAATTAGTCTCAATTTAAACGGTCAACAAGATGGTGGGTTTTGTTCACCATTTACCATTTTAAGTGTACACCAATAGGATGCATTGATTTTGTTCACCCACATTAAACCTGGGTGAAAATAATCGTACTCTACCATAATGCAACGAAAAGATTTCTTTCTAGACAATGTATTACCCCCTTAAGGTTCACCAGGACTTCATGTTTTCAACATCAGTTTACTTGCATGCATGCCTAAGGTGCTAGCTTCCCTAACCCAACCTGTTTTAAAAGACTCTCTTCATGTCTCTCGGTCTTGCCAGATGTAAACCTCTTCTTGTAGGTCCTAACATCAAGATTGAAAAGAAGCATACATTTTTTCCTCGCTGTCAAAATATCCTCCTTAATGGTACATACTTACTTGGAATGCAAAATTAGAAATTATTCATGGTTAGTGTATCTCATCTAGCCTCCCTTAGTGTATATCATCTAGCCTTCCTTTCTTCATGTCCAGCCTTTGCAACTACTTGAGCATACGTAAGGTAGTAGCTTCACTAAGTAGAACCACTTGCATCCGTACCTACAAGATCAAAAGCATCTAAAAATGTAGTAAGTCCTCAAAGTATCTTCTTCTTATGAGAAAAACTTGAAAAAGATTATACAGATCCAAGTTACCCTGGTTCGCCTGAAGAACCCCTTCCAAGGCTCCCACATTGTCCAGATGACAGTTAGGACACTCAGACCTTTTCTGCAACTCCTCGCCAAGAGAAGCACATGTCTCTTCTGATTCAGAAGTCTGCTTATTGATTGTCAAAGAAAGACTTTCTGCAGCTCTCGGCTGTTGTCTTGTAGACCATAATCTATGGAAGTTCATATCTTTATGGTTCAGTATCCAGTAGATATATTTCTTTAGCTAACTATTGAAAAAGATGACTATTGTAGTGTTAGTTGGATGGATCATATTCATTAATGCCCATCCATCTGGTGATCCGCGTATTGAAGACTACTATATTTGTTTAGAAAGGATATCTTGTCAGTTCTTGCAATTCTTTCATTTCTTTCACAATAGACTCCAGCATGAACACCTGCTTTTCCAAATCAACCATCTCTTGTTTGACCTGCAGGTGATATCAATCTCCAGAAAATGAGTGACCCTCTTGAGACTAATAAGACTAAATAATTGCTAAATATGTATACATATGAACATGTTTTTAGTCCAACAAAACTTTGATGAGTGCATATAGGTGGAGATGAATTCTCTCAAGGGTGGGAACTGCAAAGCCCCAGCTTTCTCCTCAATATGAGATTTGGTGTGTTCTCCCCATTTCTATCTAGATGGTGTGGGTTCAAAATAGCATCGGATACATGCAAGTTAATGTGCAGCTGTGATTAGACTTGTTGCTATCCATGGAAGGAAGGAAAAGATGTGGAAAAACAAGAACTATTATTCTGCAAATCATGCAAGAAATCTTATTTTATGGCGACACGTCTGATAGTTGGAAACACACTTCTATATTACTGAGCGCAAGCAGCATTGAAGACAAAATGATAACAGAGCAAAACCAGTAGCATACGTTCCTCTCTAGATAGTTGCAAAGTCAAGCATAAAATAATTGTCTCCCCTTAAGGCTAGCAAATATGATGAATAGATGATAAACCAATTAGAGAGATGATTAACATTTCACCTTCTTATGAATATCTTGTTCTTCTTGATACTCTTGTTCCTCAGTCTGTGTTTGAGAAATTATATTTGCAAGCTTATCCTCGAGATTTTTTAAAGCACGTTGAATCTCAAGCATTAGTTTCTTCTCCTCGACCTTGTTACCTGCTTTGAGAAGGAAACCACAATCTTCTCTTTCAATTCACAAAAGTGAAAAACTACTAAACACATAAAGTAATGAAACACGTCCTATATGAGACAAATTATCTTTTCCACACAAGTGAGCTGCAACTAATAGTAAGTTCGTAACATTAACTTACAATGAAATAAAAACTTATAAGCACAAATTAGAATTCCAAATAGGGAACTCTTTGTATACATCTAATATGACATTGATAGGTCTAATGTCTAGAAAAAGTAATGACACGTCCTTACAAGACAAATCGAGTACATTTACCATTATTTGATGAAGGCTCAATACTTTTCTCTTTATGGAAACTATGAGCTATAGTCTCTTGAAGTGTCCTGCATCAAAAATTTAGCAGGTGAAAACGCACAGTTCCAAAAAGAGATCTTGAATGTAAATTCAGAATTAAAACTTTAGACTAATAGAATCCCATAAAAATACTGTGCCAGCTAGAAAGACAGGATCTCTAATATTTCTGGCACACTATGATCTGTATTAGGGTTTTGAAGCCTGATCATTACCAATGTAGTTCTCGTTACGTTATAATCCTCATTAATTATGATTAACCCTTTGGCACCATGTATGGTAATGAAGTTATTTGTGTTATTTGTGTTATCACTAATAATAATAGTTTTAGAAAGATGCACAGGATATATTAAGAAAGCTTCATTTCAATGGTTACAAGGAAAGCCCTCTTGAGTCCTGATGGCAACTATTTATCAACTCATTATTTGATACATATTCATGCATGTTTAAAATGTTACTTCAGTTCTAAAGCATTGGAAATTACAGTGCAGCTCTCTAGGCAGCAGGGGAGCCTCTTTCCACTTTCATAACCTCTTTGATGAGACAGCATTATGTCCAAACTACAATTTCATCAACTATCACATAGCTCACTTGCTTGTTTCCACCAAAATTCGAACAGTTTAGCACTCATAATACGGATTGAGCACTTCCATTTGCTATTCTAGGCACTCCTTAAGGTTCATATCTTATGACTTAAGGCAGAACTCAACTGATTTTGCACAGTAGAAGAGAATAGGGAATATTTAATCATAAGATCAACCAAACACTGTATTAAAGAGTAAAGATCAACCAATCTTTCTAAGGTTTAGCACTAGACTAGGCACAAACATGATCAACCAAACACTGTATTAAAGAAACCGATGCTCAATCGCATTTTTATCATAACTCTCAATTTCCATCTATAGATTTAAAAAATGTTCACCATCTGATGGGAGCTTGATTAGCACATATCAAGATGAAACAGGTTCAGGATCCACATACATACTTGATACTTGAATACAGATCGGAGCAATTCTAATGCTTATAATTCCAACTATCATGCTTATAATTCTAATGTTATTTACATAGGGCGATAACTGTAGAGATATCGAAAAAAGAGAGACCAATATCTTAACAAATGAGAGAACAACCTTATCTTCGTGTTGAAATCAAACATCAGAGCAATGAACTCATCTCTGCATCAGGAAAAAATATATAAATACTTTTCAAATTTCATTAACGGCTTCATCGCAAGAAAGTAACGCCAAAAGGAACAAACAAAGAAACGCAACTAAGGAAGAATTTACGAATTTCATACCGTGAAACTCCTTCTTCGTTCTTTGCAAGATCAAGATAACATCAAGATTAACTCAGATTAGGAAAATTTCATCAAATAACATGAGAAAAATCACTAGAAACAAAGAAGAAGATCTTAACTCGGTACCTTTATGGCATCTACAACAGATCCGATCTTCGATATCTCATCTTGAGTCGTAGAAATCCTGGTCTGATTGTGTAAATCAAACGATTTAAGTAAAACCGAATATGTAGAATCCTAACCAGTGAGAAAATGAATCATACAACAGAATTAAACCTCTAGAGCTTGAACCGAAGCTTCATTTAAAGATAATTCGAATTCATAGCCTTTGAGCTCCTGCTCGATGATTTCTTTAGAGCGTTTGGCTTCGTGGAGCTCTGCATTTGCGCCGTCTAGTTCAGATTGAAGTTCTTCGATTCTCTTTCTTAGACCAGCTACTCTGCGTTCTGGATCGTTCAACGATAGCAGACGATTTCTAAGCTAAGATTGTTCGGATCAAAAAAAAAAAAAAAAAACCTCAGAAATTAGTGAAAAATGTATAAGGTAATCAATCACCTCCTTGAGATTTTTCGGTAGCGAAATCGCGAATTAGGCTTATGAGATGCTTTTGATGATCGTCTCCCGCCATTAATGGACTTCAAGCTTCTTTTTCCCGCTCTCTTCACCTCTGCAACCCTTTCTAACAAATACGGAATACATCACTTCACTACCGCCAATTCAGTTATATAAGTTTCGGTTGCGACTCGCGATGCGACGCATTGAATGTGGGTCCTACCTTTTCTTAGCGTGGGCGGTGGGCACATAAAAGAGTTACGCCCAACTTGACATGCGGTAAATATTTGCGGACGTTCCCCACACGAATATTCGCATGGGCCCAAAAAGTATAAGCAATATGAGTGAAAACATTTGTATGAATCAAAATATTACAAAATTTTGCAGAATTATTGCCAATAGGTTTTGAATTCAGGCGTACACCGTGAATATTCACAAATGTAAAAATTCATATTTCTTATAGGTGCTAATTAAAATTCTATAAATTAGGAAAAAATAAAAAAAATTAGATTATTTATTTTGTAAGCTCATTGCAAATCCTACCAAATATTTGTTATTAGATGGCCTCATCAATTATCTACAAACACATAATAAACTGTGAATTTTTGCATTTACAAATATTCACGGTGTACCAAACAGGGCCTAAGAATTATAATTTTTAAAAAAATTTAAGAACACGGAAATTTCTTGATTGCTATTTATCAATTATAATGCAGAAGTTTATGAATAGGCACGGACTAATAGATGTTGGGCCCATCTTGTAAATACCTAGAGATTAAAAAAAAAAAAATCAGTATTTGATGAATCCTAGACCATTTATTTGAATACTCTGATCCAATGGTTTTAGATTTCATGGGAGCAATAGCTTTTGGTTTGTAAGGCCCAAAAAGAGGTGGGCCAAACAAACATCTATTGGTAGAATGCCCAAAAGAATGCACCTTACCACCAGTTGGTAGGTATATATGGAATGGTGCTATCCCGAGTAGTTTGGGCGGGCGAAAGTCATGTGTTGTAACTGTAGACCGAATGAAGAGGTACTGAAGTGGAGGGAGCTGTTAGATTTTTTTTGGCCATAGTAACATTTTTTCACTCCTCGGAATTGTGGGGGATGAACACCACCGGAATCCAACAACTCCCTTCACTATGCTTACTGATCGATATCCATGATCCTCTAGTTAGGATGAGGCGGCAGAATACCGTTGTTTATTTTTTCGGTTTATCCTTACAGAAAGGTTTGGAGACCAATGGGCACTAATATATAATCTTGAAATCCTAATAAACCTTCTTCTTCTTCTTCTTCATTAAGGAAAATAACAAATTACAATCATGAAATCTCAAAAATAATCAAAAGTCCTCACATACATAGGCTACCAATTCAGTTTATGCTTCTTAAACTCAAGACTGTTCTTCTTTATCCAGCAAGAGACCAAGAATCAATCGCCAGTAAGTACAAATATGAACTAAACAAACTGAAAGGGAATGGGGAAAAAATGAGATCTCAAAACTGATCAGGAACAAGAATACAATATCAAATTTGTGATCAAAAAAGAAAAGAATACAGAATCAAATAGGTGCCATAAAAAATCAGCACAGCTCCTACTGTCACCAACAATCTCTCTGTCTAGACTCATTTCAAAACTCAAATAATTTGCCAATACATTGGATAGTAAAAATATTTGGTGACAGCTCTTTGAATTGGATCCAATGGTTTATAATTGGCATCTATGGTAGAATCAACTGGAGAGAGGCCTGTGAAGTTGTGGTTTACCTGGTGGCAAATGTCAGCTATTCAAGTTCATTTGTCTCCAAGCTCGCGGATTTAGATGCTCTTCCTAGGCCAAGTGAAAACCTTGAATAGAAGTGAAGAATCAGTACGGTAGTAGTCTCCCTTCCGGCATTCTTTTCTCTACTTGACCAACTCTTTGAGGAGGCCAGACTATATAGGTTGCCTTTCCTTGAAGTAAGCCCAATGGAATCTGCAACATAGAGCAAGTAAACATCAAGTTAGGAGCAAAATTGATGCAATCAATATCCCTACCTATATTTTTACAGGTTAACCACACTACCACAGCTGTGGTAATTTGCATCTGCAGTTATTCCCGGTCAAAAGCTGCTTGGTATGGTATTCCTCTGCTAGTTAGGATACCTATGGCCTTGTTTGTCCATGCAAACTACCACTACCACAGCTGTGGTAATTTGCATTCTGCAAATTTTCCCTGCATACCAAGCAGGGCCTATAAGATCAATATCCTCGTATTTTCTGTACGAGTGAGTCTTAAGCTCAAGGCCTTAATTTTCTTTGCGGATCTCAGTTCAATTGTTTCAAGGGCTATTACTTCTTTTCTTCTTCTTTTTTTTCTTTTTTCAATCGAAGGGAGAGAACTATTTCTTAATCTATCCAATTTTGGTAAGCCGCTCTCTTGATGGATTGCTCTCTTGAAAATCAACTCTTCTATTTATTTACTCAGAATCTTTTACCAATCAATAACAACAAAAAAAACAAAAAAACATGCTACGTATCACAGGCAGGGCACTTGAAATTTCCCCATACTGGATATATGCTGAAGCCTGTTAAGACTAGTATATCATATTTCTTGTTTCTGGGATATACTGATTATAATTTTTTGACACATAAACTTATCTCATACTTCACATTTGAGTTGATTACTTAAATGAATTATAATTCCTTATCGAGAATATGAAATAAAACAAATTCTGATACATTTCTACACATTGAATTTGGCAAGCTGAGTCTGAGAGTGCTTAGTATCCTTGAAATTGATGCACAGTATCTATTTCTTTCTCAAAGAGCTACTATGCATTCAATGCCAGCTATTCTGGCTAACCACTCAAAATAGAATCACATGATTAAGATGAGTCTCTCAAACACTATAGCCAAAGGTATTTGTTTTTCATTTTTCAACTTTAGAGGCACGTAGGAATCTGTTGCTGAAAAATAAAGAGTATGTTACCGGGCCAAATGATCTTGAATCCAAGCTAGAAGATGAATTGTCCCCCTCAACCCAGCAATGCCCTTCAGGAATCTTCACTGTATCATACGAATGAGGGATTCTAATCCAGTCACCTGGCATGGCTATTAATCTCTTTATGTGCTTCTCCTTGTGGTTACTTGGAGACCTGCAAATTATTTGGTCTTTTAGCACAACCAGATGAAATAAATAGAATATTTGCCAATTCATGAACATGAAGGATTTAAATAATCCACATTTCATATCTTTGAAAGCCACAATTTAGTGAAACTACTCTATGTTACTGATGTAGAACCTATGTCTGTAACACATGAAGTGATCAATGTGAAACGTTGAAATGCAAGGTAAACTCCAAGATTGGTTGCAGCTGGAGATCATGTCAGTCAAGATCCTAATCATTTCAGTAAGTTGTCACTGGAACGGGCAAAAAAATATGGGAAAGTAGTCAAAATGGGGGTAAAAGTGCACTCTTTAAATCATTACGGTCACCTCAAAACTTCGAGTTATGAACTGTGAACCAGCTAGAAGGATCCCCAAATTGGGTTCATCTAGCTTGGCGACTATGTGTCTACAGTAAGAGATTCACATTTTAAATAGGAGAGCACATTCAGTAATAGAAAACACTTTTCATGCACATCTGTTAGTTATTTATTTAGATGGTCTTAACTGAGCTAAAAAGCAGGATTAGATTACCGGAAGACTACCACATCACCATGTGAAAACTTGTACTTCTCTAGGCAAAATTTGTCCACCAAAACACAATCATCTGCAAACAAATCAATAATCAGAAAACTAACATCAAGCAAGTGATGAACAACCAATTTGTGCAAACTTGCTTTAAAAGATTAGGATCATCTAATGGTGTAGGAGTATGACTGTGGCTAGGAAATCAAGCAAAGGAATAAAAGGATTTACCCATCAATGATCCCATAGAAGTACCCTTGCGAGGATTGAATGTGGGATGCATGGAAAGACCCCGCACAGGGGCAATACTAGCATATCGGTCTGAAATAGTGAGTGCTATCAATCCTGCGGTAAAAGACTTCTTTGCAGAATCCCATAGAAAACTCCGAGCTCCCATACCCTTATTTCCACAAAGAGACGACGTCAAAGAAGACATTGCGCCATCTGCGAAAATCATCAAAACCCATTGAAAGCAAAAACCAAAAAACAAAAAAAAAAAAACAAGATTTCAGGTAAGTTTTAATTTAGAGTTAAGCTCAGAACATCAAAGATTGGTGCTTTTATGTTATCCTACAAAGAATTGATAATTGGGAACATAAACTGTTAAGCAGTTCAACAATTTAATTTTGGAACCACTTTTAGTATTGATTCGAGCTTCAAATAGATTACGCTGGTCTGGTCCGAAATCAAACAAAGCAGCAATTTGGTATGATTTGAAATCAAATGGAAATCCTAAAAGAAAGAACACTAATTTATTTTGCCTTGAAGACAAAACCCTACTTGAAATCAAATGAATTACCATAAAGTAGGGCGTTGTGCTAGGGTTTCAAACGAAATTCGAACCCCAATCTGAATTGTGGTTAAACCCTAAAAAACTCTAGCACAAATCAATGAACTAAAAATAGAAATGGAGTAAATACCTAAATTAGTGGTTGAAGAGGGTAGAGATAGTGGTAGAGAGAGTCGTAGAGGAAGTGAAGATGAGGAGGGTTCTGGGTTTTGGCGTGTATTAGATGGAGGAGGAATGATCAGGTCTTTTCTTTCTTTTTGGGGGCCTGATAACAGGGAAGTTGTTTTGGTTAAAGGGAAAGCTCAAAAAATGGGTTTTCAGTCCCGAATTTTTAGTTACGGTAGTGCTACAGTTACGGAAAAACCTATAAAATAATCTACAGAAAGAAATATAAGTATAGCATTATCCTCTTAGGCCATCCACAGTGGTCCAAGGGTAAAAGTCAAATTTGACTTACCAAATTTACCCTACATTTCAAAGTAACACAATGGAAGGAAGTTAAGTTTACAAAAAAAAAAACCTAATAAAAAACTATTTTAAGGACACAAGCGTCGTTTTTTTTTAAATAAAAAAACAAATTTCAAAATTCTAACGGTAAGGATACTGGAAGTCTAAATGTGCCCTACAGTTAATAGATTTAACCGTATGTCAATGTGACTATGGTTAAGGATCACACTATCACCTAATTAACAAATTACTAAGGTGATAAGAGTAAAACAAAAATCTCTAACTAGAGTATAGACTTATTCGATTCTTAATATGAAGAATTAAGAACAAGAATCGAATATTTCAATCTCACAATTAAGTATGGAAATACGCACAAGAGATTTTGTTAACGAAGAAAACCCAAATTGGAAAAAACCCCGGGACTTAGTCTAGGAAAAATCCATTAAGAGTTATTGAAAACTTACTGCGAGTTCGGTCGACCAAAAACCCCTCTCTTCTCTGTTTTGGAAGTGTAGTTCCTGTTTTGGAAGAAAGAAGAATCAATAAGAATAACCCTAGCATTTGAAAACGGTGAGCAAAAAAAAAATGCCACGTCCACCTGAAGTGGTGCACAAAATTGAGGCAGCACATCATCATTCATGTCACATGCACTCAAAGTAGCAGTCACTCTTGCAGTAACCCTAGCATTACTGATTGCTCAAACTGATCTCCACCTTCTTGCCTCTCCCCACCAAGCACCAACGAATCTGACATTTGCTGCAAATATTTGCAAATAATGAAAACTCATCGCAGCATATGAAATAAGCATGACTCATTTGTACCAAAAAAAAACACCCAAAACTTTAACCGCGCTACTGCAAAATTAAAGGTTGATGCAGGTGATCAAAAAGATCGTGAATTATGTGGATCTCTGCAATTCACCTATCCACGGTTGATATTCAATTCAGTTAAAATTTTTGTTAACCGAATCGGTTTGCATATCAGTTTCCATATTAAGCATAACCTAATTAAGATTTTTGGATTTAAACTTGAAACAGTAAACTCTTGCATTAACTATTCTCATCAAAAAAATAAATTCTTGCATTAACTATGATGATGCATGTTTACAAAGAATCCCGGAAACATGAATTCTTGTAAATTTTAGAGGGGGAAGTGGGTGGGATTCATAATGAGAGATTTGGTGGAAAATATATTTTCCTCGGAAACAAGTTTCGAGGGATCCTGACAGCCAAACAGACCAGAGAAACTAGAATTCCTGTCCCTACTAAATCCCTACCCTAGAATCCCATCCAAATAGACTATCAAGAGATGCTTAGGGTTGGTGTGTCACCATCTTCAAATCCATCCATTTTTATGTATTTATTCCAGTTATTGTTGTTATTTGTATAATTGTACATATATTAGGTTAAAAGAAAAAGGAATAAAATTGTGAACATATGGGAGAGAAAAGTAATACTCCATTTGTGGTCCAGATCCAAAGTGCTGCTTATTTAATCTATCCATGATTAACTTGCTTCAAAATAGAGATGTTTGGTTGTACGAATAAAGATGTCCCATTCTTAGGAAAAAGAAAGATCCCATTCTATGGCTTGTTCCAAATCTAGCTCCTTTTATCAAAGTCTGGACTTGTCCAGAATTAATGGACGATCTGTACCAGATAACTGCACTACCAAAAAAAAAAAAGTTAAGAATTACATGACTCAAAAAGTAACAAAGTTGAACTGATAATTGAATTGGAACAGTAATGTCAGAGGTACCCAATTTTGGATATCTGCTGATGGGCCATTCTTGAATTAGTGCGCCACCAATTATCCCTATTTTGATGAGTTTATGAATTGAGTTATATTTTTCACCTACTTTTTAAGTTGGTGTACTTTATCCAACCGTTAAAATATGTAAAATGAATTCATTATCGATTGAAAAATGAGTTTTTAATAGTTA
The DNA here is from genome assembly GCA_002174775.1 of Macleaya cordata. Lineage (NCBI taxonomy): Eukaryota > Viridiplantae > Streptophyta > Magnoliopsida > Ranunculales > Papaveraceae > Macleaya > Macleaya cordata. The sequence goes on along the minus strand of MVGT01002224.1, from coordinate 1,657,527 downwards.
GATAAGAGAGGAAATGTAAAATCAACAAGTACCCTGAAAATAAGAACCATCAGTATTATAATCGGTTCCAATAGAATCACTTTACGAATACAGACCCTACCCACGTACGTTTTTGTGTTTTTTTAAGTTGATCCCCTTGTTTTCACTATTAGACAAGATACGGCTAACATGGTTAAAATTTAGCTCCACGTACTCTCGTTCTAATAATTCATATTCTGAAATAATAAGAACATTAAGTAGTCAGAGTGTAGAGAAGAAGCAGACACGAAAACGAAAATAAAAGTGTTGGAGTGGCTAATTAAATAATATTTTTTATTCTAAAATGTCTTTAAAGCGGGAGAGTTAAGTGTGATTCAAAGCGAAAACACGAAATTTCGAAACGGAAACATCAATCTTATAACATTGGGACCGATTAGTACATCTGTTCAACAGGACAAATTGAGGTGGCATCCAATGTCCACCATTCTTTGTGTATGCGTGGGGCCCACATATACACAAAGAACAGTGGATGTGAGGTGCCACTCAAGGCCCCACAAATACATAAATGATGGTGGACATTGGATGCCAACTCAATCTCTTTAGTAAAACATTATGAACCCACACATACACAAAAGATGGTGGATGTGAGATGCCAACTCAAACTACTTAGCAAGACAGGTTACGGAGTCAGTTTACCTTTTATAATATGTTTCTTGTAGACCTGGCAAAATCAACCCTAACCCACCAACCTGGCCATAACTCGACCCTAATAACCTAGCCCTAACTCGCCCCGCCAATTAAACGGACCGAGCTAGGGTTGGGGGTTTCCAACCCGCCAATAAATAGGGTTGGTTTGTGTAACCCGCGAGCCAACCCACCAACCCGCCTAAGCAAACATTAATTAATATTTTGATTTCACTCATTTTCTCTATATAAAACCTTATTTAAGTCTTCATTAAAGCTCCATTCTAATTCCATTTGTTCTCTCTTAATTAAAAACTATTTTTTCTCCCTCATAATTAAAATTTAATTAATAAAAATAAAAAAATAGAGAAGATTAATATAACTAGGGTTATTAGTTAGGGTTAGGATTACCTAGGTTAAGGCTAAGGTTAAAGAAATTGACCCGTTTAATAAACGGACTAAGGTTAGGGTTGAGACTTCATAGCTCGAAAACCTGCCAACCCTAACCCTAGTCCGTTGCCAGGTCAAGTTTCTCGTTAGTCGTTACTAAGATAAGGACGGACGTAAATAGTTTTGGGATTATAGTAACAAAATCAAGAACCGACACCTTGACAACATTGTAAAAGTGTGTCCCACTGTCCCCGTGTAACAAAAAAAAAAAACAACAACAAACTCATTATATTGGTATTTGGGTCTTGTTAACGTGTGCCTTAGATAAGGTTGTTTTTGAAGGAATATTTTTGCTAGTTAGAAGTCTTTAAATCAGCTGAAGTTTTTTATGCATAATATTATTATTATTTATAAGATGTGCACAAAAAATCAGCTCAATCAGAAATATCTAACCCTCCAAACAAATCACTTTAAATGTAAGCCGTTCATTCACACTATTAAAGTCTAAATTAAGTGTTTGTGGTGCTAGAGGGTGCTAGAGGTCTCGGATTGAGCTAATTTTTTTATATAAGATCCAAATAATATAAATAACATACATATCCAAAAATCAACTCATTTGGACAACTTTAAGAAACTAAATATAATACAAAACCTAAAAGCTTATCATGTGCCCTTAAGGCACATGTTAACAAAATCCTTGGTATTTTTCTTTTTCTTTTGTTTTTCCCTTTTTTTGTGAATTAATGACACTCTGATGGTCTGATTCGTGTTTGAAAGAATCAATTTATTTCAACATGCGAATTGCAGGAGCAGAATTCTTTAATAAAGAGAGCCCTCTCGGAATCCACAGAGCTCAGTTCATGACTCATGACTCATAGATGATAGGACTGTTAGCTAGGCATGGACCTTATAAGTTATACTGTTCTAGTTTCATTATAACTGCCCTGGTAAAGTGTCATAGTTAACAAAATCCATAATGTATATTGATATGAGTTTGTATATTTAATCTCTTTTTTCTTTATTAACTCTTCATTTATTCTTAATTACATTTAGTTTGCACCAACTCTATTTTTTTCCTAATAATACTCCATTAATTTTTACACTCAATTTTTACTAATTTGTGAGGGCCGCATAAAGATGATCAAACATCTATTTTGGTAAATATGATCTTTCCAGCATGTTGATCATCCTCGCAAAAGTTTATATCGCTCTAAAATTTTAATCCCCTATGTAATTTTATCCATTTTAATTTAAATCGTCTATTTTATTGCGAATCATTTTCGTTTTGGCTAGATTTGAGTCATGATGTCAATCTCTATCCACTTATATGATTGTAGTAGGGTCAATCCTAATGGGGTTGGTGGGTCAAAAATATCAAAATTCTAATCCTCATTAGTTTTACATTTGGTTGTATAAAACAAAAGAACCGTAAGAAGCATCAAAATTTTTTTTTGAACCAGAAGAAACGTCATTAGCGATGTAGATATACATTAACACAATGAATTAACCAAATAAAAGGTCTTATAAACCATAAAGAAAATCAAACAGTCTTAAATTGTGTGTTGCCTTCCAAAAAATACCCTACATCTCCTCGTATACGTCTAAAATTGATTTTGGATTTTACTATAAAATCAGATAAGATTTTATAAAGGGAATTTTGGCCAAAAACCCCTACTTGAAAAACGTTTTAGGATTTAGTCCAACAAACGTTTTCTTTTAGCCTAAGGCCCAAGGATAACTGACTGAAACCCTCTTCCTATAAATTACACACACTGAAACCCTCTGACTGAAACCTTCTTCCTATAAATTACACACACTGAAACCCTCTTGGGCCTTAGACTAAAAGAAAACGTTTGTTGGACTAAATCCTAAAACGTTTTCCAAGTAGGGGTTTTTGGCCAAAATCCCCTTTTATAAAACTAAAAAATGTTAGTTTTTTCATATAGAAATTTATAGTAAAGTAATAAAATTATTTTGAATGTAATAAAAGATGTAGATTATTTTACATGTAAACTAATTTTTTTTAGTAGGTTTATCCTTAATTCCATATTTTCAGATCCTCCACAAAAAACTTGACACCTATTCTAAACGGCTAATAATAAAAGGAAATCTAATCTCCATTAGAAAGACAGAGACTTTCAAATATTCTTCAGCTTAAAGCAGTCGTAACGTAAATCAGTTACTATAAATAGACTCAATAGTGGACATCATTCCCCAACTTAATCAAACAGATCAGTTATCAAATTACACCCATTTTTAAGCAAACTTTTGCTGCTGTTGTCTTTTTCCAGGAACAGTTTTGTTACAGTAATCCAGTAAAATAAAATAAAAAAGTTCCTTCAGATCTAATTCCAGCCCTAGCTTTTTTTCTTTTTTTAAGTGGGCCTGTGCTTTAAGTTGGGTGTCGTCGTTTCTCTTTCTTCTACCAAGAGCACAACTGAACAGTGGGCCCACTTGCTATCAGACTCCGCTTCGTAGGGCACAAGTCTCAAGGTCAAGAAAGGAATTTTGAAAAAAAAAAAAATTTGTTCTTCTTTGAAGACGACACGCGTTATGGTTCATTTTTTTGGTGATTCCACAGGTCATACTCTATATATTTGACACTAAGAGGGCGTTTGGCAACCTTAAGCAGAAGTGTTTCTGCTTCTAAAAAAAGTAAAAGTGCTTTTGAGAAGTAAAAAATAAGGAGAAGTTAGTATGGTAAACTATTGCCTTATAAGTCTAAAAAAATGATGAGCTATTAGTTGTTACATGGTATTCGAGGAGAAGCAACTTCTAAGAAGTAGAAAAGTAAAAAAAAATTGCTCAAAAAAGAAGTAACTTTTTTGCTTCTAAAAGTCACTTTGAAAAAATGTTACCATACAAACTTTTTTACTTTTTGACTTATATAAGTCAAAAAGCAACTTCTTAAGTGGTTGCCAAACGGCCTCTAAGGCTCTGCTCGGTATGCAGGGAAAATTCGCATCTGCAGTTATTCCCGATTAAATTGATAAATCAGCTGCTTGGTATGGTATTCTTCTGCTAGTTAAGATACTTATGGCCATGTTTGTCCATGCAAACCACCACTACTACTGCTGTGATAATTTGCATTCTGTAAATTTTTCCTGCATACCAAGCACGGCCTAAATAAATCGTCCACCATAAATTGAGACCGTCGATGTTACAAAGAGATATGACACGTGTCATATACTGCTAGCAAAATTATCTAAATTTTGATAAAATATGATTATAACAAAATAGATTTATCTATCTTAGTAAAACGGGCTTACTAAATTGAGTAGAGATTACAGCAGCTTTTTGTTTAAGGAAAGAGATCAGCATGGATCCGTGTGGGTCCCAATGTGGAGGGTAGTAAATTGACTATTCCCATAAAAGGTAAAAGTCAACTCTGATCTGACTGACTTTAACTGTATAAAATTTGAACTGCTACATCACATCAGAGAAAACGCACCTCATCGTTTTCATGTACTATCGTGAGTTAACTAGATAAAAAAAGTCCCGTCTTTTTCCGCTTGCCACGTCGTATAAAAAAGTGGGGCCAGCTAGCCATTACAATATTGCTCTATCAATCTACAATCACATCATCCTGATTGCTGACTGATGGATACTAGCAGTAAGGGACAACCTAAACTAACCTTAAATATGTTAAGGTAATGGAATAAGGGAAAAGTATACCTCATAGTCTGTTATAGTCTGTTTGTACGTTGATATCGAATTTTAGTAATCTAATAAGTTTTCTACTAAATTCTTAATTCTCACAAAATCCTTATTTAAAATCTTCCTCCAAACAAACACTAAACCTTAACAAAGTAGAAAGAGTTGCGGGTTAGAAATGGTCGATCTTAATTTGTACTTGTTCAGCTAGCGGATCGAATTAGATTATAGCTGGTAAATCAGATCATGTTACGTCACTTCTTACTAGAAGCAAATGGTTTTGGCTTAGTTATTGAACTAGGAGAGTTTCGCTAGAATAACATCATAATTTGAGACCAGAATATTACATTTGCTTTTTTAAAGTGGTATGAGGGGCTGAAATAGAATTAATGTTTTTTTTGTTATGATTAGTTTCCAATCAATGAACTAGTCGGAGTCGACTCAGTCGACACCTATATAGTAGGTCATTTTTTTAATCGGTACAAATAGGTATATCTCTACTATAAAACAGAAAGATCTACAACTTTAAAGATGAGTTTTGCATGTCCATCTTACAATACAACTTGAAAATTAAATCTTGACGCAAAAATTACTGTATCGAAGTCACATGTTACACCTAAATATATATGTATAAAGGTTTGCAGTAAAGAAATACGAAAAGATCCCGAGATGGTTCTTCTCCGTTCCAATAATTTCCCATGCTCAAATAGGTTGAGTTTGAATTGATCATTGGTTCCGGTTTTATCGGTTCTTAAGTGTATTTTTCTTTCCATTGTTTAATATTTAATTTCTATCCACACAAAAGGGACTAAAAAAGTGATAAAGAATAAAGAAAATCAGTCAATATTTGCATATATATGATCAGGTGTGGTAGTGCACCAGATTCGATTCTGGTTCCATTGGAGAACAAAATACCCGGCGGCCACATGGGCCGCCACATATCAGAACCATGATGGGTTGGGCCCGAAACACTGAAAGAAGAAAGGAAGTTGTGTATCTAAGAAAATCCATAACGCTTCTTATATTGACCTCTCAACTGATCGAGTTATGTCTCGTTCAGGTTCAGGCTGAAGTTAAAGAACAGAGAGAAAGAGAGTAAGAAACCTGTCTTCAAAGGAAACGTAGAGTGAGAAAGTTTATTTGTTTTTGCTTGCCCTAACTAGCTAGAGGACGACGAGATGGGTGTCATGAATAACAAGAAGGAAAAGAAAAGAAAATATTCCATCAGTTCGATCTTCATGCATGCTGATCGTACAGATATGTTCTTGATGAGTCTCGGCTTCATCGGTACCGTTGGTGATGGATTCGGTACACCATTATTATTGCTTGTAACCAGCAAGTTCATGAACAATCTTGGTGTTGGACCCAACTCATCATCAGATCCTGATCATCTCTTTATTCACAACATCAACAAGGTCGACACTTTCTCTCTCTACTCTCTCTCTCTCTCTCTTTCTCTCTCTAAAATTTGTTGAACTTACTTTAATTGACATGAAATTTTGTTACAGAATGCGGTGACTCTCTTGTACATGGCATGTGGATGGTGGGTTTCTTGTTTTTTGGGTAAGTTAATTTTTTTTCTTCATTATCTTCATTTAATTTAATTTTTCGAATTTTAAGGATATTAATGGAGGGATGTGATTGGAATTAATGGGTTTACAGAGGGGTATTGTTGGACAAGAACAGGAGAAAGACAAGCTTCAAAGATGAGAGAGAAATACCTACAAGCGGTGTTAAGGCAAGACGTCGGTTACTTCGACCTAAAAGCATCGGCAGCAGCAGGGAACAGTACTGCCGAAGTGATCACAAATGTCTGCAATGACAGTCTCGTCATTCAAGACGTTCTTACCGAAAAGGTGAACAAAATATTATATGATTCAGTGTTACAGCATGCACTGAATTCTCTGCTCCCTGACATCCTAACCATAGATTTTATTTTTAAAAACAGGTACCGAATTTTTTGATGAATTGTACCACGTTTATAGGGAGTTACATAACTGCATTTTTGCTGATGTGGAGGTTGGCTTTGGTGGGGTTTCCATTTGTGGTGATTTTGATAATTCCTGGTTTGATCTACGGTAGGATTTTGATGGGTTTATCGAGGAAGATGAGAGATGAGTACAACAAAGCTGGGTGTATTGTAGAACAGGCAATTTCTTCAATTAGGACGGTTTATTCATGTGTTGGAGAAAGAAAGATGTCGACTGAGTTCTCTGAATCGCTTAATGAATCGGTGAAACTCGGGTTAAAGCAGGGTTTAGCTAAGGGTTTAGCACTTGGAAGTAACAGTATTACGTTTGCTATTTGGTCTTTTATGTCTTGGTACGGTAGTAGATTGGTTATGTATCATGGTGGACAAGGTGGAACAGTTTTTGCTGTTGGAGCTGCACTTTGTGTTGGTGGCCTGTAATTCTCTCTCTCTCTACCACTTTCTCTCTCATCAATTTTTTTTTCCTATCTCAACTAATCCTGAACAGCTAATGTAGTACTTCAAATCATCTCTGTTTTTTCACTAAAACTGTAGGTTGTATGATTTGTAACAGTGTTTCAGGGTTTCTCTGTTTTCAGATTATTAACTAAAATCATTGATGTTATTTTTTTTTCCTTTTATGGTTATTTTTGTTCATCTCTGATTTTTAATATAGTTTGTTTGTCTGTTTGTTTCTGAAAATCTTAGTGGGTTTCAGATCAATAACTGAAATCATTGTTAAGTTCTTTTATTTTATGTGTTCTCCACTGAAATCCCTTAATGGGTTTACTTTTTCACTTCTCCGTTTCACGCTGCAATCCTTAATTGATATCTTCTTTTTTGTTTTTTTCACTTTTTCATTGTGAAATCGTTAATGGGTATCTTTTTCTTTTAACTTTTCTGAACCAGATCACTGGGAGCTGGGCTTTCGAACGTGAAGTACTTTTCAGAAGCTTGTTCAGCTGGAGAACGAATAATGGAGGTAATAAAGAGAGTTCCAAGAATTGATTCAGACAACATGAAAGGTGAAATTTTGCAGAGCATTTCAGGTACTGTTGAATTCAAGAACGTTAAATTTGCCTACCCATCTAGACCGGAAAACATAATCTTTGTAGATTTGAATTTGAAAATTCATGCGGGTAAAACGATAGCGATTGTTGGTGGAAGCGGTTCTGGAAAATCTACAGTAATCTCTCTGTTACAAAGATTTTATGACCCACTTGAGGGAGAAATTCTTCTTGATGGAATCAGAATTGATGATTTTCAACTCAAATGGCTTCGGTCGCAAATGGGTCTAGTGAGTCAAGAACCTGCTTTATTCGCTACATCCATTAAAGAAAACATACTTTTTGGGAAAGAAGATGCCACCATTAATGAAGTCATTGATGCAGCTAAAGCTTCAAATGCTCACAACTTTATAACTCACCTTTCACAAGGATATGATACCCAGGTTCGTTGACTGTTTAAAAAATTGAAAATATACAAAGGCTAGGTCTACACTCTGCTTACACAAGGATATTCAACACCCAACTTATTCTTACACTCTGCTGACACCTGTTTCATAAGCTTCCAATGGATGCTTCTTTGCCGCGATGATCAACTCATAATGTAGATCATATTTACAAAAAATCATATTATTTTAAAACTCTTGACCCTATCTCTATTCATCTCCAACCAAATTGCCTCCAGATGAGGTGTAAAAAGAGTGTAAGATTAATTTGGGTGTACATATCCGACCCCAAACAAAATCACAAAGAACCCAAATTTATTTTTCAGCTCAAACGTTTACACAGGTAGGTGAGAGAGGAATTCAGATGTCTGGAGGTCAAAAACAGAGAATTGCTATTGCAAGAGCATTGATTAAAGCACCTCGAATTCTTCTCTTAGACGAGGCAACAAGCGCGTTAGACTCAGAATCGGAGAGAATCGTTCAAGAAGCACTTGAGAAGGCCTCACTCGGCCGAACCACAATCATAATCGCTCACCGTCTCTCAACAATCCGTAATGCAGATGTAATCGTTGTACTCCAAAATGGACAGGTCATGGAAACCGGGTCACATGACGAGTTACTCAGACTCGACAACGGGTTATATTCGTCACTCGTCCGATTCCAACAAACAGAGAAAAAATCAACACCTCCTGAAGACAATTCATTAGCATGTGGAAGCTGTGGGAACAGTTATAGTTACAACGTGATGAGCCGATCCAACTCGGAAAACTCAGTAACAGTGAGTCAAGTCTGCAACAAGAGCAACTCGGACGAAGAATTTGAAGTACCATCATTTTGGAGGTTGTTGGTTTTAAATCTACCGGAGTGGAAACAGAGTATTTTGGGGTGTACGAGTGCGATGTTATTCGGTGCAGTGCAGCCGGTTTATTGTTTGGTGATGGCTCACATGATCTTCGTCTATTTTTTTACCAATCACGATGAGATCAAATCGAAGACGAGGGTTTATTCATTGATCTTCCTTGGATTGGCTATATTTTCATTTGTAGTGAATCTAAGCCAACATTATAATTTTGCTGTGATGGGAGAGAAGTTAACAAAGAGGATTAGAGAGAGGATGTTATCTAAGATTCTGACGTTTGAAATTGGGTGGTTTGATCAGGATGAGAACTCAAGTGGTGCTATTTGTTCCAGGCTAGCCAAGGATGCTAATGTGGTAATCTCTCACTTTTGAAACTCTATTAGTAGCCCATCTAGCTTTGTTTGGGGTGGGAACCGAGTTGGGTCGGGGTCCGTTGTAAATAATCAAGGCGGGATGGGTAGGCCAAATACTTTATTGTCTAGTTCGGCCTATTGGATGGGCTGGCTAGGTAAATTGCTTCAACCAAGTCGTCCAATACGGCCCATGATCGCCGATGGGCTCTCGAGGCTCCAAGCTGGATAGATTGGACCTGAAGCCTCCAGAAATTATTGGGAGTCCTAATTTTACTTGAACCGCACTTCTTATTGTTTGAAAGAATGCTATTATGTGCGCCCACTTCACATATGCGTGCATAATACCTCGTCTACACATAAATTTTTTTTTAATAATAATACCTCATCTAGGTGTCAAGGTGTTAGGGGGTTAAAAGATGCCACCTATACACCACCTCCTGATTAGACGATGGAGGTATCGTCGTCCACTTGTAAAGTGGCATCAAGTGCAAAAAATAGTAGTTTTACTTTTGCCTTAATACCACATTACCCTACTTTTAGGCCTTAATCTATATGTTTCAATAGTTGATTTTTTATTAAGATGATCTCATAATCGTGTAAATCATGCTGGATTTATGCAGGTTAGATCGTTGGTGGGAGATCGAATGTCACTTCTTGTCCAGACCTTCTCTGCAGTAACCATCGCCTGCACGATGGGCTTGATCATAGCTTGGCGACTCGCACTTCTCATCATAGCCGTCCAACCTCTCATCATTGTCTGTTTCTACGTCAGGAGAGTCCTACTCAAAAACATGTCTCACAACTCCAGAAAAGCCCAAAATCAAAGCAGCAAACTGGCTGCAGAAGCTGTATCAAATCTCAGAACCATCACTTCCTTCTCTTCTCAATCGAGAATCTTAAAAATGTTTAGTGAAGCCCAATCAGGCCCACAAAGAGAGAACGTTCGCCAATCGTGGATTGCTGGGCTTGGGCTGGGCCTATCCCAGTCCATTATAGCTTGTTCTTGGGCCTTCAATTTCTGGGTCGGAGGAAAACTCATTTCAGAAGGTAAAATTACAACCAAGTCCTTTTTAGAGACTTTTATGATCTTAATCAGCACTGGCCGTGTTATTGCTGATGCTGGAAGTATGACCAGTGATCTTGTTAAGGGTTCTGATGCAGTCGGATCAGTATTTGCGGTTCTTGATCGGTTCACTCGTATTGAACCCGAAGACCCAGACGGTTACCGACCCGATAATTTAACGGGTCAAATAGAGTTTATCGACGTGCATTTCGCATACCCAGCTAGACCCGATTCGTTCATCTTCAATGGGTTTAATCTCAGTATTGAACCCGGTAAATCAACGGCGTTAGTTGGAAAAAGTGGGTCCGGAAAATCGACCTTAATCAGTCTGATCGAGAGATTTTATGACCCATCAAAGGGTATCGTTAAGATCGACGGTCGAGATTTAAGGACGTACTATTTAAGGTCATTGAGGAAACACATTGGATTAGTAAGTCAAGAGCCAACATTGTTTGCTGGGACCATCAGAGAGAATATTCTGTACGGTGCGGCTGATAATAAGATTGGTGAGGCAGAGATTATTAATGCAGCTAGGGCAGCAAACGCTCATGATTTCGTGTCGGGGCTTAAAGATGGATATGACACGTGGTGTGGGGACAGAGGAGTACAGTTATCAGGAGGGCAGAAGCAACGTATTGCAATAGCCCGCGCTGTACTGAAGAATCCAGCTGTATTGCTGTTAGATGAAGCGACGAGTGCACTTGATAATCAGACGGAGAAAGCGGTCCAGGAGGCGTTGGATCGTTTGATGGTGGAACGGACGACTGTGATTGTGGCTCATCGGTTGAGCAGCATACAAAGCTGTGATTTAATTGCTGTGTTGGAGAAGGGTACGGTTGTGGAGGAAGGGACCCACTCTTCGCTATTGGGTAGGGGGCCCTCAGGGGCGTATTTCTCACTCGTCAACCTTCAAAGGACTCATACCACTAACTAAAATTGTCAATTGAAACCATATGGATCAAGAGCCTGGATCCTCTTACAGCCTTAAATATACAGGTTATGTGTACATACTCTTCTGGGGCCCACGTGAGGTCGATGTAAGGGCTGAGATTTTGTAAAGAAGTTCTCCTCACCATGTAGATCAACTTCACCAAAAATCATTTTATTCTAAAACTTCTAACCCCATCAAAAATTGATTAGAAGTTGTTTAAAAATAAACGGTTAAAAATGAACGATGAGAAAAAAAAGGCAATGTTTGATGGGGTTAGAAGTTTTAAAATAAACTGATTTTTGGTGAAGTTGATCTACATGGTGAATAGAACATCTCTATAAAATCTCAGCCCTTAGATCGACCTCACGTGGACCCCACAAGAGCCTGTACACACAGCCTGTATATTTAAGGCTGTAAGCCGATCCGGACTCATGGATCAAGAGTTTTTATAAATTTTATAATAAAAAGATAACCACATTTATTTGAATCCCTTCGATTCTATTGCTGAAGTGCTACAAATATTGGTACAAAAAAAATAAAAAATCAAACATGGAATTGAATGCTCACAAATTTAATATGATATTATAATAAGCTATAGGTGATAGGTCTAAAGACCATTGAATACTCCACATCACTCAATAAAATTCCACGTGTCAGCTTTAAAGTTAGATTACGAAAATAATCTTGCATGAGAAGATGAAACAAAAACCTGGTAATCTAATATCTAAGTTTCTGGGGCTCTCTACTCATTACCTATTTGACATAAACTAAAAAATGTGCATCATCTTCCAAAACGATTAATGTTCACCGACTTGGATAAACAAAAACTTACATGATACAAACCTAATACCTCGCAAATATGGTGCCCCAAAACCCTAAAGCAGATAATGGTTGGTAATTGTCATTTTTCTGGCACAAAAAGAGGATTTCAATGTGTTGGTAGTTGTCAATTGTCCACATCATTATGTTTCATAATATAGATAAATAACTAACTTTTTTTCCCCTTCAATAATATTTACTGAGAAGGGTTATTGCACCTCATTTAGATTACATTCTTATTGCAACCCATATATGATTGAGAACGATCTCTTCACCACGTATATCACCATTTAAATCATCCTCACTAAAAATTAATTAATTCTAAAACTTGTAACCCTAGCATCTGTAAATACAACATAATGGTAAAAATGAATAATCCAATCATCGATGATTTTCTATTACATTATAGGTTTACAAGTTTTGGAATGATCTGATTTTTTGTGAGGGTATTCTCATCGTCATGTAAATCATCCTCTCTAAAAATCAGGCATTAGTTCGGCTTAATGTGTGCCCCACAGGCCATTGTAAAAAAAAATGTAATAGTGATGTCACAGAACCGTTCTCATATAAATTTTTTTTTTCAAATTAACCTCGGAATTTAGCTCAAGTTAAGACCGCTCTCATATAACAACTCTTTACAGTAGGGTGCATATACGGTGGACTTTCATTACCTTTAAATAAGCGTAAATCACGAGAGTGAATGAAACTCATACCTTCACCATCCAATACACTTTGTTCCTATGGGTTGCTATAGGGTTCTGTAGGTTTAGCATTATTCTTCAGAATTGTTCCAATTTTAGGTCCTCTGGCGAGTGCCAAAAACTTGGGGGAAGACTCAAGAATAGGTTTGAATTGAAGCATGGTCAGAGCAATTATGTAGTACTTGTGTATTCTAACCATGAAATGTACTTTAACTTTACCTAAGGATATGGAGCAGGACTCAAACTTAACTCTGTATTTTCGAAAGTTTAGATCTCAATAAGGAAACTGATATCGTTTTTGATAAGATTATAAGAAAGGATAAATTCCAAGGAAGAAAAGGTTCTCAATTTGTGACTTCTGGTTTTGGGCATAAAAATAGATCGGTTTTGAGTCTTTTGACCCAAACTTTGACCTGATTTAAATTTGATTTTAACGATAATATTGTATGGAAGTGAAATTATACAACTTTCCATCGTTCATTATGTATTTACGCCTTGTTGTAACTTAGACTAACTCTGCACTTTTTCTCTTATGCCTTTACTATTCACTATGGACAAACTTTAACTTACATGCTCATATACAAGTCTAACTCACATACTCAATGCATGATTATCTAGCTGTGGGATTTTAAATAGTCAATCTCCAATTCTTTTGATCGTAGAACACCACGCATTGGGATCATACTTGGAATGTCATGGTAATTCGAAATGTGAATATTCAAAGTTCATTAAGTATTTGTAGGTGCTTGGTGAGAGTAATTAATAGCAAATATTCGGTGAGTTTTACACTGACGAGCCTACAAAATAAGCAGTTTTGTTTTTGTTTTTGTTTTTGTTTTTGTTTTTTTTGTTTTTTGTTTTTAATTTAGATTTGTAATTAACACTTAATAGAACCGTGAGTATTCACATTTGCGAATTACCACAACATACCAAGTATGGCTTGGGTGATGATGTGTAATTTTGCTCACCAACCTCTCAAATAGGTGACACAAAATCAAATCGGTCAGATTGGCTTATGTAGAAATTCAAGAAAATTCTACTTAGCCTCCCAAATATGTAATGCATTATTGTACATCTTGACGTAGTAGAATCTTAAAGTTGTATATTTAAGACTTTATTTCATTGTATTTGCTGAGATACTACCACTTTTAAGTGATTCAAGACTTGTTTAGGATGGGGGACAAGTTTTGTTATAAAAAGAAAGCAAAGCTTTCTAAATATTGAGGTTGAAAATAACTTATTCCTATTATACCCATAAAAAATATAATTTAATATACTTTTGCACTAATTAACAAAATAATGAAACACTTAATTTCATATTTTTATTTAGAAATAGCTTTGAATATAGATTATATAGCAATGTTTATCCATTTCTTTCTCAACTCTATGTGAGAAGCCAACTTGTAAATGAATGTCTTCAGTGCTCTTAAACTGTGTACATCCTTTCATCAATTACATAGGTTCAGTGCTTATAATAAATAACACTTATAGGTTAGATCAACCTACAATTGCAGTTTATTGATTTACAATTGTTGTAAATATAAGTATACATGCAAAATGCATATGCTACTAGCGAGTTACCACTCGATTAGAGTTTGTAATTTCGAAAAAAATCGGTATGACTTTAGATTTTGACAAAAGATACAAACCCTTTATTTTAATCGTTCAACGGTTGTAAATCCACTGAGGTGTATCTTCCTTGTAGAACTTTTCAACAAATTTATAGCAGTAACTTTTATGTCAAAACTTGGCGTCCCAAAATCATTTTTCCGTATATAAATTATTTTTAAACAAGAGGTAATGATACAAAATTACAAAGTTGATTAACATAATCACCCCCACTCCCTACCCAACCTGATGAACCTAAACCTATTGTTTAGGTCACAATTCTTGCCTTCCTCATTCAAAATATAGACACGTGCAGATTGCATGTCTCCTAACTGTAATAATACAGACGTTTTAAATCACAATAAAAACACCACGTGGCAATTATTGGTACACTTATTAACCAAAATCACTCTGATTAATAATTTTTAGCCATTCGATTTGATCATTTTTCTTATAAAGTTAGGGTTCATCAACACCTAACCTCAATAAGGTATTAACTAGAGGACTAGATCACCCAATTCAATTTTTGACCAATCACACGGTCCTGTTTTTGTCAACTTCTTCTAAGACATCAATATTGGACCAATCAAAAACACTTGTGACTTGTCTTCTACGTTTCACTGTTATGTTTACCATCCAATACTTAGTGTCAAAATCAATCTCACAAAAATAAAAATTAAAAACCCTAATACAATTAGACCAAAAAAAAAAAAATGCCCTAACTTATTTTTGGTTGGTTGATGTAAAAGAATGTACCAACTTGCTAACCCTAAAAAGAATGCAAGAATTTATAAACTTACCTCTAGCATACCCATCTATAATCAATGTAAGTGCACGAGTAGACTTGTCAACGGATCGGGTCAAACCGTTAATTTGACCCAATTAGATCAAATGGACTTAAGTAGTTAATGGATTAAATTTCCGAATCCAATTCGACACGGACTTTAAATCATATTTGATTCAAATTAGGGAGTCACTATTTTGACCCAAGTACCCATGTTTATAAAGAATATAATTTCTATTTCCATAATTTTCTATTTTCTTTTAGCTTATTTTTTTTAACTAATAGATTTCTACAACCAAATAGGACTGCTAAAATGAACCTGAGGTATTTCTAGTGGAAAACACAAATTATTCTAAAATACTGATAAACAGAAGTTATTAAAATCATGGGATTTGAAACTATTTATGTATGTAATTTACTACTTGCTCGAGTGGTTAGAAACGTTGACTTCTCTAGTGGAAGTCATTGGTTTAAATTATACGAATGTACTCTTCTTCAATTAATATTGAATGAAATAAACTATTACTTCTAGATTCTCATTTTACCGGTTCACTTAAGGCTAGTTTCAATTCGGATTGTCTTTCACAAATATCAATCGGCTCTGATTTGATTCTATCGACTTAAGATATTGTAAGCATTAAATCGTATTGCCCACAACCCTCAAAAAAGGAAAAAAAAAATGTTAGTGTGATAATGAAAGATAATTTACAAAATATCTAAGTGAGTGAAAAAAAAAATAAAAAATTATGAAACCTTGTAAAAATTCAAAGTTAAAATAGTAGGTCCCCAAAATTGTTCTATAAAATTATCCACATTTTATTTAGAGGTTAATTCGTACATTTTTATTTATCAATTAGCTCTATTCAGGCGGATCTGAATCTGGATATTTGGGACTACCTGATAATCGATCTATGACCCGATCCATTTAAGAGCCCTAATAGGATTGTAACCGGAAAACCGACGCGAAATTGCCTCTCCACAGAACTCTTTTCTTTTCATCTGTGTCTACAAGTGTTTCTCTTCGTGTATCTCTCAAATATAAACTCTCTCTCTCATTCCTCTCTTATATGTCGTCTCTGTAAATGCGAGAACTTTCGTCTTAGCCTTTTCAATTCCCTCGCAAGGTTTCCTTCAGAAGAGTTTTGCAGAGTTAATAATCTCCTCTTTCTCTCTCTCTCGTCTCCTCTTTCTCTCTCTTCTTTCTCTCTCTAACTTTCACAGTTTTTTTTTTTTTTTTGCTCTCCAAGGAGAAATATTTCTCTGAAACTAAGAAGCGATCTCCGTTGTTGCTTATGATGTCTGGTTTGTTGTTTTTGTTTCTCTGTCTCTTTTGTTTTCTCGATTGTTTCTCTCTCATCAAGTAATCTAATATACTCTTTTGTATTCAATTTTTTTTTGGTAGGATTTGTGCTTTGAAGGTGATCTATTTGGATGTTTGAATTCAATTGTTCCTGGTATAGTTAGATCTGTTGCTTTGTTCTTGTTTTCTGGCTTAAATCTCTAGTCGATTTTGTTTGAGGATTGTGAATGAGGAAGTTGTATTTTTTGGATTTTGATTTTAATATGCCTTTTTTGTTTTTTTGAAGCATGATTCGTTGACAAGGAGCAGTTTTTAAGAGATGAAGAGGACTAGAGAGGATGTTTACATGGGCTCTCAACTCAAACGGCCAGTAATTTCTTCCAGGGGCGAAGCGTAAGTCTCCCTTTTTTCCATTTCTCTCTCTCTCTCTCTCTCTCTCTAACTTTTTTATGCTTAGTTTTATTTCTGGATAATGCGACGAGATGAAACTCGTCGATCACTGTGGTTCATAAATTTTTCGTTTTTTTCTGTTATTCTATCTTCTATTTTGTTGGTAATCGTGTTTCTGTTCGGAAATTTTGATTCTACAAAGGGTTTTCGCTCTGTACTTCACTGTTTCTTTATTTTCTCTCCCTCTCTGTTTTTTCTTAATTTAATTTTTTTCTTCTTCTCCGGTTTGTTGTTTTTGATAGAAGCTTCTGAGAGTAGGCTAAACAGATTTGATTGATGCCCTTCTGTATCTTTTATAAAATGTTTTGTTCTCGTTTGCTTTTCATCTTTTACAAGAACAAAGAGATTGAGAAACTTAAGGTTTGTTTGCAACAAAGATCCCTTTTTTTTTTTTGGGTGTAAAATGTTTATTTTAACAGGCCCTAAATTAATTTTCTCGCTAGACAAAAACAACCCCTAAATTTTATGTACCACACATAAACAAAACCACAATAGGGTTATTTTTCTACAAATAATTGGTGGTTTGGACTTAAATCTGACAACCAATTCAACCAAAATTTTTTTTTTTTGATAATGAAGCTCTGTGCAACCCCAAGCACCTGGAGGAGGTGGGGGAGGAGGAGGAGGAGGAAGTGGGCCACAGAAACTAACAACCAACGATGCCCTAGCTTACCTCAAAGCCGTAAAGGACATATTTCAAGATAAAAGGGAGAAATACGATGAATTCCTTGAAGTCATGAAAGACTTCAAGGCCCAGAGGTGGGAGATTTCTTCGATCATCTTTTTCATTTTTATGTTTCTATGGTGTTTTAAAAACATTTAATGGATCTTTCTCCCATATTGCAGAGTTGACACCACAGGTGTTATATCTAGGGTGAAAGAATTATTTAAAGGTCATCGAGACCTTATTTTGGGCTTCAATACTTTCTTGCCCAAAGGATATGAGATAACCCTCCCATTGGAGGATGAACCTCCACCAAAGAAGCCTGTTGAATTTGAGGAAGCCATCAATTTTGTAAACAAAATAAAGGTAAATACTATACTCTCAGTTGGAATTTTTTAACTGCTGGATTTGCTTTGCTTTTGAGGCCGTTTAGTTATTTTACTTATAATTTTTTTTGATGCCTACAGACACGGTTCCAAAATGATGATCACGTGTATAAATCATTCTTAGATATTTTAAATATGTACCGGAAAGAGAACAAATCCATAACTGAGGTCTATCAAGAGGTATTTTTACAATTTATTTCTTGTCATTTTGACTTATTGTTGTTTATGGGCTTTGCATTCTTTCTCCTAGTCTCTTCGGAAGGGTGCTCTTCTTTCATGTAAGTATTTCATTATTCTCAAAACATCAAATCGTTCTTTTTTGAAGGTTGCAACTCTTTTTCAACTCCATCCAGACTTGCTCGAGGAATTCACACATTTCTTACCAGATTCTTCAGCAACAGCCACTATGCAGCATGCTCCATCAGGCAGAAACCCATTGCGTCGTGATGAGAGGAGTTCTGTTATACCCACTTTGAGGCCAGTACATGGGGACAAGGTGTGTGTGTGTGTGTCTCTCTCTCAATCTAGCTATTTATCCATTTCTTTGGGGTTATGTTTTCTAATGTCTTACTCTGGTCCAGTAAGCTAACCTTCTGTTACTGTACATTTTGTCAGAAGGAGAGGACTATGACTTCCCACCTCGACCGTGATCTCAGTGTTGATCGTCCTGATGGGGAACACGACAAGGCCATAATGAAAATGGACAAGGAACATCGGAAACGTGCAGAAAAGGAGAAAGAGAGGAGGGACGACAGGGATAGAAGAGATCGTGATCGCGATGATAAGGATCTAGAGCATGATAACAGTAGAGACTTCAACAACATGCAGCGTCTCCCCCACAAACGGAAATCTGGTCGGAGGATTGAAGACTCTAGTGAGCCATTACATCAAGGTGGGGAAGGCGTTGAATTTGGAATACATCCCATCTCTTCTTCTTGTTATTATGATAAAAATGCCTTGAAAAGTGAGTATTTAATCATGCCTTTGGATAATAGAGATACACGTTTAACAACCTTACAACCGAGAATGTTTGAGGCAATTATATCTCCTACGAGAAGCTAATCTCGAGTATCAAAGGTTTAGTATTCTATTGTGGCTCCTCAGTGGTGGAATTCAGAGGAATTTGCCGATCTTGTATTTCAGTTGTATGATCTTGCGGTGAGAGTAGCTTAGCCTTAGCTTTTTCTTTTGGAGCAATATTCACCCATGTGTTATGTTTTCCCTGTGATTGTTCTTAATAAGTTTCATCTTCTACGACTTCGAAGGAAAAAAATCATAACTCATAAGGCCATGCATTTTATGGTTGAGGTGCAGTAACAAGTTTAGAGTTCCTACATCTATAGTTCTTTATGCATTTCCGTACCTCTTCAATGGCAATATCCGTATTGTGGATAATGGTTTTGTTTTTTAGTTCGCTATCTCTTTGGGTTGTTTCCAATCAAATCTTGTGTCCTTCATATCATGGCAGGTGACTACAACCAAGAATACATTTTTTTTGAGAAAGTCAAGGAGAAGTTACGAAATTCTGATGATTACCAGGAGTTCCTGAAATGCCTTCATATTTATAGCAAAGAGATCATTACAAGATCTGAATTGAAAAATTTGGTACGCCTTCTATTGACCATGTTTCTTATTTTCTTAGAGATATTGGATTAATTGATGCCTCTTGATAGGTTGTTCTTCTTATGAATTCTGCCAGGACAGCTTATGCTGTGACCTAGTTGCATATATATTACAGTAGATTTTCAGGATTTGATTGCTCTCATACTTTTTTTTTTTTTGAAGAGGCACAAATGAATTTATTGCACACGGGAAAAACCCAAAGAGAATACACGATCAGGCTACATGGTACAAGCCCATAGCCTAGAAACAGCCAGCAAAACCACTAAAAAATTACAGAGATTGAACTAGTGCCTCCCAGTTGAAAACAAAGTCAACAAATCTATAATTTTTCGCCCACTCCATACTTCTGCTCCAGGAGAAAAGCAGCCCCTTCAGCACCAAGATTGCACTGGATACCGTAAAAACCTTGTCTTTGAAGATGGTATCATTGCGGCACTTCCAGATAGTCCAACACACCGCATGAGGCAGGGTCAGCCAGAGTTTTTTACCTTTCTTTGGTAATTTCAGCTTCGACCAAATGTCGAGGATTTGTCCAAAGTGCTGGGGAGGGCACCATTGAATATTAAATGATTGAGCTACAAAGGTCCATATTTCCCATGAGAATTTGTAGTGTAGGAGGATGTGATCACATGTCTCTTCTTCGTTATAACATAGTTCACATCTATTTGGGCATATTCTTCCCCTTCGTTTAAGTGCATCCACAGTCGGTAATTTACGAAAGTAGGCTGCCCATACTGTGAAGGCTACTTTCGTAGGGCCCAATGTGCTCCAAACGGCAGAAGCTGGGAAAGCCTCCTCCGACCTTGGTAGAAGGACCTTATAGCATGATTGTACCGTGAATGTTTTGCTCTCCGCCGGTATCCAAACCATGGTGTCCTTAGTATCGATCGCGATGTGACTGTTGTTGATTTTCAACATCAATCTACCCACTGACTCCTGCTCCCAATCATAGAATGTTCTTCTGAAGCCTAGGTCCCATGTCGTTGATTCTCCCACCACCACCACACAATCGACCACAAAGGCCTCCTTCTTCATTGACACTTGGAACTGTCTTGGGTATGATAGCAACAAAGGCATCTCATCACACCAGGGATCGGTCCAAAACTTTACAGAATCACCCCTTCCTACCTCAAATCTTCTATTTTTGTTAAAGTCTTCTTTGAAATTCGAGATACCTCTCCATACCTCTCATACTTTATTTTTTGTAAACAAGTACTTGTTTTTTCTTTTCCTTATTTGTTTGAAAAAAAATGAATGCTTTCTTTTATAAGGTTGAACATATTATATAAGCATTGTTCTGCATTACATGGGATATAGGCTCCTTTGGTTAAGAAATCAATGAATTTTAATGAACGAAAGGCAAAATGCTAATGTTCTTTGGGGATTAAAACACAATTTGCTTATAATTATCTTTGCTTATGCTGTGTGTTTTTACATAAACTATTTTTTGTCCTATTAGATTGGCGATTTGCTCGGAAAATATCCAGATCTTATGGAAGGGTTCAATGACTTTATGGGACACTGTGAGAAGAATGGTGGTAAGTGTTGAAAACTTCAGGTTTCAGATTAGGCTCTGGGTTTTCTTCTGCTGAACTTTCTAATTGAACCCTTTCTTGCAGATGGGTATCTTAGCGGCTTTATGAGTAAAAGTACGTAGAAAAATATATTTACTTCTCATATCCTGCTATGATGGAGGCTTCTATTGATTGAGATTTGTGGAAGTGTTTGTCATCAATGTGGATATTTTAAGCTTCTTTTTTGCTTCATTCAATCTCATGAAGCCTTTGATTGATTGCAGAATCCTTGTGGAATGAAGGAAATTTACCCAGACAACTGAAGGCAGAGGACAGGGATAAAGAGCGGGACCGTGAAAGGGATGAAAGGGAAAAAGATCGAGATCGTGAAAGAGAGAGGGATAGAGAAAGAGAAAGACCTGATAGAAATGCAGCAACAGCAGGTCACAAAGTTGCAACACCGAACAGGGACAAATATATGGCTAAACCCATTTCCGAGCTTGATCTCTCCAACTGTCAACGTTGTACCCCAAGTTATCGGCTTTTGCCAAAGAATGTAACTTAGTCTCTACCTTGACCCTTTGATGTTTGCTAACTTTTCAGATTTTCTTTTGCCAAGTTTGTCATTATGTGGCCACTGGTGCTTGTTGCTTTGCAGTATCCGATACCTTCAGCAAGCCAGAGGACAGAGCTGGGAGCTCAAGTATTGAATGACTTTTGGGTATCAGTGACTTCAGGAAGTGAGGACTACTCTTTTAAACACATGCGCAAAAATCAATATGAAGAAAGCTTGTTTAGATGTGAAGATGACAGGTAAAAAGCTCATTTTTTGCAATTCAATTTTTCCTTGCAATAAGTGATTTAATTTGTATGCGGCATGAAAGCCAAAACACTACCTGTTCCTTTTCCTTTCTGTGGTTTTACGTAATAAGTATTAAGAATTAGCAGCATTACTGTTTCTTTGTTTAGTTTGGTAAGAGAAGGAATAGGAGCGAATTGGCTTCTTTCTATGATTTTCCATGTCTCTGGAAAAATATTTCCCTTTATTTGGTGCTATTCAATTCGTGACATGTTGTTATATTTATGGTGTCAGATTCGAACTGGATATGTTATTAGAATCGGTAAATGTTACCACAAAGCGCGTAGAGGAATTGTTGGACAAGATTAACGATAATACAATCAAGCCAGACAGTCCAATACGTGTCGAGGATCACTTTACTGGTAAGTCTATCTGATTTTATTAAGGAGTAATGCGGTTAGAATATCAATCACATGCTGTATTCGACCTCATATGTCTTCATTGTTCTTTACCATATTTTACTTTTCTCTTGTTTATTTCTTGTAGCTCTAAATCTAAGATGCATCGAACGTTTATATGGTGATCATGGACTGGATGTGATGGATGTATTACGGAAGAATGCAACTCTTGCATTGCCTGTTATATTGACTCGGTTAAAGCAAAAACAAGAGGAATGGTCAAGGTGTCGCTCGGACTTTAACAAGGTTTGGGCTGAAATTTATTCGAAGAACTATCACAAATCTTTGGACCATCGTAGCTTCTATTTCAAGCAACAGGACACAAAGAGCTTGAGTACTAAAGGTATTAGTTATCTCCATATGGTGTATGATTAAAAACCGTAATCGCCTCTAAAGCCTGTATTTCCACTTCGACGTCCTCTTACTTATATATTTATCTTCATGTAACAGTATATATTGCATTATCGCGTGTCTCTTTAGAAATACTTGAAATTTGTAACCATGAAAATATATAAATATTTTATGCTCTAGAAAAATCAAACAGCAGGGCATGTGATTACATTGTTATCACAAGTTGGCAGTGTAAAATGTGTCTTCCCCTACTATGTATTTGAGCTTCCATTGGGGGTATCAAAGTCTTTAGTGGAGGCTTTGAAGTTTGAAAGAACCAATTTATGACACCTGTGGATGTCAACTCTTACAGACTTAGAAATGTTGGTAATGATTTTCGTTGCTTAAATTACATGCGCTGAGATGGGATTTCTGATTTTTGTATAACTGAATCCTCGTGAATAATAATGAAGAGATTTTATATTCCCATGGATCAGACCTTTCTTGTCTCAAACCTAATGGTTCTTCTATCCGGACTTTAATTTGTCTGTGGTTGATAATTTAAGTGCATGTTTGTTTTTCACTCATTTTTAGGTTTCGGATTGTTTTCATAATTCATGTGTTTGCTTCTCGGGACTAATTCTTCACGCTTTTACTGTACAGCTTTGCTAGCCGAGATTAAAGAGATAAATGAGAAGAAGCGTAAGGAGGATGACGTGCTTCTCGCAATTGCTGCTGGGAACAGAAGACCTATCATTCCAAATCTGGACTTTGAATACTCCGATCCAGATGTTCATGAAGACTTATATCAACTGATCAAATATTCATGCGGGGAGGTTTGCTCTTCTACAGAACAGTTGGATAAAGTTATGAGGGTGTGGACAACCTTCTTGGAGCCCATGATGGGTGTTCCTTCTCGGCCACTGGGTGCAGAGGACACTGAGGATGTTGTGAAGGCTAAGAATACTGCTACCAAAAGTAGTGTAGCAAGTATGGGAGAATGTAATGGCAGTCCTGGTGCTGATGGTACCATCACTAGTTCCAAGCAACTAAACCCTCCTAGAAATGGAGATGACAACATTCCGCCTGAACAGGGAAGTTCTTGCAAGAGTAGGTTGGTAAATTGGGACACAACTAAAGAAGATGGTTTTCATGATGTTGATCGGGGTGCTCGTAGGAGTGATACTCTCTCTGGTACTTCTCAGAATGGTAAAGGGCAGAATAATGTGTCCATGCCTGAAGAAGTATCTGGAGTCAATGTACAAGCTACTCCTATCGAACAATTAACCAATTCCAATGCCTCTCTTGCTGTTAGATCAGAACAAAGTCATGGTAGGACCAACATGGAAAGTACATCAGGTTCGTTTACGAGTCTGGAATTAATTTTATTTTTGAAGGATTTGTTCATTACTAGTCATTTTTTTGTTATTCCTACATTTTGAAATCCCTAATCATGGCTTGTACTGAGATTCTTTTTTATTTGCAGGTCTTTGCACCACACCTTCCAGACCTGGCCATGCTACTGTGGATAGTGGGATTGAGCCCAGACTTAATAATGAAGCTTTACCTTCAGCAGAGGTACAGATTACTGTATAGTGAACTTAATGTCTTAATTGCCCCATTTATTGGAGCCATCTATATATTCCAAAAATAGGATAAGGTCATTTGCTATTTCTCGTGGCTTTTTTGTTCGCTCTGCAGGACACCACCCCTCCTCCCCCCTCTTTTCTTTTCTTTTTTCCTTTGCTGGTATTCTTGTCATAAATTTTGGAAATGTTACATGCTTATTCAACTTTACCTCTATAAATTACTTGGGAAATGCTACCTGCTTTTCTACATATTCATTCACAAATCAAATGTTGAAAACTCAGGCAGGGGATCAGACTTTTCCCATAGGGTGGTAATGTCAACTTGCTGACTGTAACTAACAGAATGTGTTTATTGGTTAATTTTCCAAAATGATATACTCTTAATGATCCCCTCAAAAAAAAAAAAAATAATACTTGTAATGAATGCACATCCAACCATATGGAGCTGAAGTTCATTTGTGAAACCCATCTCCAGTCAGTGTCTAGATAGGTGACCTGTGATCCAGAACGCTAATCGATGGGCACCTTCTTTAATTGGCAGATCAAATGATGCACCAATCAGTATGTCCTAGTAAACTTGATGTCAACCAACATTGTCAGTTTGCCGATGTGTTAATCACAAGTATTTGGTTTGTCGGTTAGGATTGTCTCAGTTGTGGAGACTGGTTAAGGTCATCTCTTGATTATTGGCGACTAAATATATTTAAGATAGGCTCTTTAAAATTACCGAAGAAAAGTTTTCCATGGAGAACTTTGTTTTGTTTATCTGTTTCTACTCGTGTGAACACTCTTGGCCCCATAATGGTTACTCTGAAATTTATATCAGTCTGTTTTTGCTTTCGGCTATGGTGGAAGACCATATTAATGACTTGTAAGTGAGAAACATAAATGGAGGTTTGTCCATGGACCCACTAAATCTGGGACCGTTTTCCATAAAAAAGAGAAGGAAACCTTGATGTTTTCAACTTAGAAATGTTAAAACTAAAGAACTATTATTTCAAAGGTGTTGTATATAGAAATAGAAACATAGTGTTAGGTTTCTCAATAAATTTTTTCTTAGTAATCATACAGGGATTTAGTGCATTTCCTTTTTCTGCTATAGGGTGGTGATAGTTCAAGACCAGTTTTATCAGCAAATGGGACGACAGAAGGCACCAAAGTGCATAGATATCACGAGGATCCTGTTGTAAACTTCAAAGTTGAAAGAGAAGAAGGTGAGCTATCACCGAATGGAGATTTTGAGGAAGATAATTTTGCAGTCTATGGAGATGCTGATAATGGTGCCGTGCCTAAAGCAAAGGATAGTGCAGTAAAGAGAGAGTATCAGGCTAGGAATGGAGAGGAAGTATGTTGTCGGGAGGCAGGAGGAGAAAATGAGGCAGATGCTGATGACGAGGGCGAGGAAAGTGCACAAAGATCAACAGAGGATAGTGAAAATGCTTCGGAGGCTGGTGAAGATGTTTCAGGGAGCGAGTCTGGTGATGGTGAGGAGTGCTCTCGTGAAGATCATGAAGAAGAAGAAGATGCAGAAAATGATGCTAAGGCTGAAAGTGAAGGTGAGGCAGAAGGGATGGCTGATGCACATGATGTTGAAGGAGATGGCATGGTATTGCCATTTTCTGAACGTTTTCTACTCACAGTGAAGCCTCTTACTAAGCATGTACCTCTGGCATTACATGACAAAGAAAAGAAAGATTCTCGAATTTTTTATGGAAATGATTCCTTCTATGTGCTTTTTAGGCTTCATCAGGTAAGACTATCTTATGTATTTTAACAACAACTGTGGAGTATAAATATTGTCATTTGATCTCATCATTTTTAGTTTCTGGCAGACACTTTTTGAGAGAATACTGTCTGCAAAGATGAATTCATCGTCTTCGGAAAGGAGATGGAGAACTTCAAAGGATACTGGTCCCCCTGACCTCTATGCAAGGTGGTTTAATTTCACATTTTTAATTCTATATAACTCAAAAATGCTGAATCCATACTTATTTGAGATGTCCCTTTTGATGTGCAGATTTATGAGTGCCCTGTACAGCTTACTTGATGGATCTGCTGATAATACAAAGTTCGAGGATGACTGTCGAGCTGTTATTGGAACTCAGTCATACGTGCTCTTCACATTAGACAAGTTGATATATAAACTTGTTAAGCAGGTAACCTTATTAGGATTCTTTGGTTTATCCGTTATTATCACTATTTTTATTAATGTTACTATAATTTTAATTTTTATTGTTGCAAAGATTTTCATTTGTGGTATTTGTCTCAGCTTCAAACAGTGGCAGCTGATGAGATGGACAACAAGCTTCTTCAACTATATGCATACGAAAAATCCAGGCGACCAGGGAGATTTGTTGATTTAGTTTATCATGAAAATGCTCGTGTTCTTCTTCATGATGAGAACATTTATAGATTCGAATGTGTAGGTTTCTCTCGGCCTTTGTCTAATCTGAAATAGTCTGCGCTTCTTATGATATATCTGAATACTTTTTGTAATTGTTGCAGTCTTCCAGTCCAACTCGTTTGTCTATCCAGTTGATGGACTACGGTCATGAAAAGCCTGAAGTTACTGCTGTTTCTATGGATCCTAATTTTGCAGCTTATCTGCACAATGACTTCCTATCAGTTGTTCCTGACAGGAAGGAGATGCATGGTGTTTTTCTTCGGAGGTACAATTTATGATAATTTAACTGGTTTAACCATTGTTATTAATCTATGAGTCATGATTTATACTTGAATGATGTTGCAGAAACAAACGCAAATATGCATGTGTGGATGAAATTTCTTCCAGTTACAAGGCAATGGAGGGAGTTCTAGTAGTCAATGGTTTGGAGTGTAAGATAGCTTGCAATTCATCCAAGGTATGCATACACTCATCAGTTTTAGACATATTTGATAGGGGTGTCAGTGGGTCGGTTCTAGACCGGTTGAACTACCTGGAACTGTGACTATTAAATAATTGGTTCCGGTTCGGGTACTTAAATGGGTGGAATCAGAACGGAGTTAATTGATTCCTGCTCCGGTTGGTACGCTGGGTATTTGGGTTCGACTTTCAAATCGTAATTCTTATGTATAAAATATCTTTAAAGTAATAGAAAAATCAGTATCTGTTAGCTGGTTCCGGTTCCTATAGGTCTGGTTCCTGTTCCATTGGATATCAAAGTAACCAGAACCAGAATTAGTTATTATACTCGTGGTTCCAGTTTCGGTACTGAAAACTGTGGTATCGGGAAAGGGAAACCGGTTCTGACTCGGTTATGTTGTGGGTAAATGGATTTAGATTGACACCCTATTACTTAACTCGTAACACGTTCCTGTGTTTTGCAACTATTCTGTTTGTTTATGTTATCTGTATAGTTGAAATACACTGCTTTTCTCAAGTGAGTTATTTAGGAATCATGCACATGGCAGGTCTCTTACGTTCTAGACACAGAAGACTTCTTGTTTCGGAAGAGAAGGAAAAAGATAAATTTGCCGGAGGGTACCCCAGCATGTCATGAGCAGTCAAGGTCCGTAAATCGTTATGCTCTAAGAGTACAGCGGTTCCATAGATTCCTGTCTGGCTCCTAATATACATGCCAAAGGTAAAAACTGCTTACTTGGTCATTCAATGATATCATAATGCCCTAAAATCAACTAAAATGGGAGGTAAAATTGGGCAAATGCAGGGTAAAACCCCTCTACTTAGTGTTCATATAGAAGTAAAGTTTATGTTTTTACAGCTTCTGCTTTCTTTTAATTTGTATAGACCAAGTGGTACTGGTTACTGATATTTGGGGTTTGATATGTCATGTCTTTGTACAGTTTGTTGACGAGATCAGGTGGTTAAATTCGGCTAAAGCTGATAATATTAGAAATTCGTTGCGGGGTGCTGTGAAGCAAAATCTATTGAGAGAAGGCAAGTTCTCTTGCTTTCTTGTATTTCTTTCTTTCTTTCTCATCAGAGCCAGACCACCACGGCCAGGGGCGGGGGAGAGGTGGGCTCGTTAAAGTGTAGTATTTTTGTAAGTTCGTTTTTTTTAGTGTTATTTTGAGTTTTCAATTTGTGTATATAGTCGCAATACCATGTAAAACATGAGAGATGTATGTTCAGTTCATTTTCCTACCTCTTATTTTCTTGCCACAGGCCTGACTTTTTTTTTTTCCTTCTTTCTCTTCTTTTCTGTTGAATTATGATTGGGTTTGATTTCTAGGTCGGATTATGATTTTTAGTTAGGATGGTCTACACAATGAAGAGATCATCTTAACCGAAAACAACCCTTGGATCATCGCCATACGAGCCCCACGTGATCGGGTTTTTGAGGACTTTTTAAACCGGGCTCGAATGTCCCCAGTACTCTTCTTTATATATTTTGTTGATACAACTTAAACTAGGGCTGGACACGGTTCGGTTTGGTTGGATTTTTGTCAAATCTATAGCCAAACCATTAATTAATTTAGGAAGACCAAAATTATATTAAACCATGATCGTTTTTTTTTGTTTAGAACCAAAATCACACTATCGATTTTTTGGATTTTTTGATTTTTTTCAGATTTTGGATTTTTTTAAGGGTTTTCTATTTTTTTAACAGATAAATCATTCAAAACTAAAGTTTAACTAAATTAAAAAAAATTAATATATGACATTTATCAATTGATTATTTAAACTTAAAACTAAAACATGACATAATTTGAGCACTTGTATTATAAAAAATTAAAGTTCGTTCAAATTTAAAAAATGAAAAATTGATAATAACCAAATATTTATTTAAATTTAAAACATGAAAAAAAAATGTTCAATTGTTCAACCATCTTAAGTAATTATTAATTCTCTCTCTTTTTTTTGTGAAAATTATTAAATTTAAAATGAGAAGATTATCCTTACAAAAAATTATATCAATCAAAATAATTATAAGGTAATTTATAGGCCATCCATTTTAATTATTACTTTTAAATTAAATTTTGATAAGATTAAAAATTTTGGTACAGTATGATTAGGGGCGAAGTCATAAATTCTTTTAAGGAGAAAACTACAAAGCACAATAAATTTCTTTGGTGTGCCTAAAAGCTTGTGGGGTACGTGTTAACAAATGAGTTGGTCAAATTCTAATTTTACAAAAAACTAAGGCACAATATACTAAAATCTTAATAATTGGTGGGGCACTCAATTTTCTCATAGATATTAGATGTTGGAGTTCTAATTTTTTTTTGGTGGGGCACACTCCCCAACAACGTGCAAGATAGCTCGTCCCCGAATATGATTTATTTATTTATTTTTTATGAAGATACATGGTGAAGTCTGTGAAGAGTTCATCTTCATATCTTAGATATCTCTATATGAATCCCAGCATATTTTTCATAGCAACATAGTGGCAATTTTAATCGTGGTATGTCAACAATTAATTTTTTCACAATAAAAATAATAATTATACAAAATAATAAATATATTATAAATAAATTAATAAATATGTTTAAATTTGACATAGATACATCGACTTATGAAATTGTGATTATATTAAGAGCCAGGTTCATTAATTCATATTTTCATAAGTTAGCATGCATATTTATACATAATAATGCATGCGTATACTATATAGGTCGTGTATGAGTGCGGGTTTTTTTTTTTAGTTTGGTCTTTCAGTTTGGTGTTTTTTGTACGATTTCAATTTTTTAGTTTTTTGAAAACATGAAACAAAAAATCATACCATAAATATCGGTTTTTGCGTTTTTTTCGGGTTTTAAGTTTTTTAATTTTACGGTTTGTTGGTATTTTTTTTTGGTTCGTACGGATTCGTACTAGATTTAAAACTGCACTCCATTAAATACCTGGAAATATTAAAAAAGTGGCTGGCGATATAACTTGTGGAGAAAGATATTTCGTCCTTTTTTCTCCTTGATGGAGAAAATTAAAAAAAAGAAAAGAAAAATGTATTTCCCACCTTTTTCTTTCAAATAGACCACTTGTCCCTTCCAACCTTAAAAAGTCCAAAAGATATAATCTCTCTCCTCTTGAGATTTCAGCGACACCACAACTAATCGATCTCAAACTCTGAACCACTAGTCCCACTACAAACCATTGGATCTTAACCGTACACGTCTCCATGTAACGGTCGGTTTTTTTTTGTCCGAGCCTCCAGCTTCGGTATGACTCCTCCTCTTTGCCATTTGTCCCTGGCCGAGAAGTAATAACAAGTGTTCTGTACGCAAATTACTAAAATATCCTCCATAAACAGAGGGTAAACAATAAGATGAAAAAAATGAAAAAAAAAAGAGGAAAAGAT
The DNA here is from genome assembly GCA_002174775.1 of Macleaya cordata. Lineage (NCBI taxonomy): Eukaryota > Viridiplantae > Streptophyta > Magnoliopsida > Ranunculales > Papaveraceae > Macleaya > Macleaya cordata. The sequence goes on along the minus strand of MVGT01002224.1, from coordinate 1,626,910 downwards.
CTAACACTCGTGCTAATTTTTTTTTTCTTTTTTTGATATCGAAGGTATCCAAGTCACTACATAGTGTACTCGACTATTTCTTAGAGTGTGAACAGATACATCTTATCTAGAGACAACCAGATTAAGAATTTAATTAGAGTGGCCATCAAGAGGATCGAACCCACGATACCCTTGTTGAAATCTAAAAACTCGACCACTTAGCCATTCCCTGATGGTTTCTAACTCTGTTGTTATTGATATCACATATATTAAACTTCCACTTCCAACGAAGTTGAAGAAAAAAAAACAAAAAATGAGAGAAATACCTTGTCTACTGCAAACTCAAATGAAGTGGAAAAAGGAATGAAACTTCATAAAATTAGCCCCTTTTATTTGAAAAAAGACATAAACAACCTTGCAACATTTAAATTGTGTATTTTCAGTCATGCTGCGACGTAAATTCATTTGCACAATCACTATACAAACAGTAATTTGTGGTTGTCATGCATAAATGAATTTGCATACTCACCATGCAAATACTAATTTGCGCTCAATATGACAATACCAATCGCATAGTATGGTGATGATTTTGATGAAGCTATCAACAATTCTAGCATCGACTCTGGTAACTCAAGTGACAACTATTACCACTTCGACGAAAAATGACTAGATGGCGACTAGCGGACTATGAAAAAAAGACAATTTAGTAAAGGCTGATGATAAATCTATACAATCTTTTATCGAATTATATGTCGATTCTGCATTGTTGACAATACAAGTTTTAGTTATGTAGAAATATAAGTAGCTTTTAGAAAAAGTCAAAATAATAAAAGAGGGTTTCAAGCCCAATGTCGTGTTACTACAATGGAGGCTTTAAGTGTAGTTTTTTGTGACATAAATTTTGGTTGAAAATTACAATAATGCCATTCTAACGTAAGCTTATAATCCGCGGAAAATGGCGTCGGTGTGAGCTCGTAAATTACTTATAAAAAAGGGCATTGTGGTAATTGAACAGCTATTTATAGAGCTCAAGAGGGTTTGTTTTAGACGTCGGAGAATCATCAGAAGAGAAACTGGAAAGCGAGAACTCACTCAATCAAAGGCGTTTCCATTATCCACTCTCTCTCTCTCTCTCTCTCTCTCTCTCTCTCTCTCTACCTCTCTTCTCTCTTGGGGTTTTATTTTCAATTCCCAGGGTTTAAACTTTTATCTCTTCTTCCCGAATTAGGGTTTTGGATATTTCGTTCTTTTCTGCTCTAGAAGTTGAGAAAGCATGAGTTCTGAATCGATCATGAACGCTTCTGCTCCTGCATTCTCGAAGGATTTCGGGAAGAAAAAGAGGGTAAAGCTTCAATCTTTCCTATCAATTTTTTCTGAAATTTTGTTTTTTTAATTTCATTAGCCCTTTTTCTTGTTTTGATTTTGAACTTTATGTCTCTATCTTTTCCCCCCCTTCGATTCAGACCAATAGGTTGGCGAAATTGAAGCAGTGCAAGCTCGATGCGAAGCGTGAGCAATGGCTTTCTCAAGGTATTTGATGAATTATTATCTTTAAATTATTTATTTTATACAGTTTACAAGCAATTTTGGATCGGTGTGGTTAAAAGTGGCGTTTAATGCAGTGAAAAATAAGGGATGTAAGGATGAATCGAATGTTAAAACTGGTTCTTCGCCATCGCCTTTAATCAATCCGAATCATGAAAGGGACCACAAGTCATCCAAGAATTTGGAAACTAGGTCAAGAGGTGAAGATACCTGTTTGCATGACAGCGATTTGGAGTTCTTAACGAATAGTCCAACAAATAGCGTCTCTGGAGGTAAGGATTCAAGGAAGAATCGTATTGGGAGTAGCAGTAGCAGTAGCTGTAGCGGTAGCTGCTCCGGAAGCGTCAGTGAGGAAGAAGATGATGGGTGCCTTGACGATTGGGAAGCTGTCGCAGATGCATTAACAGCTGATGATGATAAGCTTCAAAACCCTAATTCAAAACCTCCTTCTGGATCTGCTCTTAATCTTGGATTGCCTAATAAGGAGTGTGAAATTGGTGGTTTGAAACCAGAATGTAACGAAAAAGTTCCGAATTGTCGTGCATGGAGACCAGATGATGCTTTTCGTCCACAGAGTTTGCCAAATCTCTCGAAACAGTACAGTTTCCCGATGAACGCAGACCGCCGTTTCGGTCTTGGGGGTGTTAGTTGGGGTTGTCACAGTTTAATTTCACAGCCTTCATCATGTCCTCTTTGCTGTGAAGATCTGGATCTTACGGATTCAAGTTTTCTCCCTTGTTTGTGTGGATTTCGGCTTTGCCTATTCTGTCACAAGAGGCTCTTGGAGGAGGATGCGCGCTGTCCTGGTTGTAGGAAGCAATATGATTCAGTAATTGGGGGGACTGGTATAAATGGAGGAGCTCCGAAATTCCGGTTGGCTCGTTCTTGTAGCATGAGTACAGGATCTTAGGAAGAGACTCATATTTTGTTTTTTTGTCTCTGGAAATATATGTGGGGTTTGTCCTTTTTGTTTGTGTGTGTTTCATGTGTCTGGTCACTAAAAGATGGATTTTCAATTCCGGTCGAGGTAGATGTGAATACAGGGTTAGATATTTCAGTCTTTCTGGGACCTATATAGTGTTAATGTAGATGGTTTATCTGGGTGTGTGAATAGATAAGGTGGTATAGGTACTTGAATACTTCAACATTTACTGCAATATATTTATAGCCTTTTTGCTTATCCTACATGTCTGTGATTTGTGGCTTCATAAGACTCATATGCTTTTAACGTATTCCAATGTTGCATCATGTGCACATAATTGTGAAAACAAGTAAAAGACCATGATACATGAGAATCCAGTTGGCCGCTTGTTTCATACTTGATGCTAATGTTTTGCTTTCTTTTATGTCAGTTTGATCTTCAAGCATGGGTTTGCACATTTGGCAAGCTTTTCTTTGTATTCTTAGTAATCTTCATCTATATTTTCTACTGTTTATGAATTTGCAGGAAGATACATTTTTTATACTGAGCTGGGGGTAATAGACAGTACACCGAATTGCATTTGAAGGTAAGAATGATATTTTAGTTCCCAACAACAATAATGATCACCACTGCCATGCTTACCTCTGATTTTTTCTGTAGCCATTGTCCAATTATATATTCGTGATGGTTTCTAAGGAGTCCATGATGCTGATTTTCATTACGAGGAACACCTTCAATGTCATTGTGATAACCTTTGGAACCTATTTGTTTTTCATTAAGTTACCTTTCTAACCTATGTTACCTCCTTTCTAAAATTGTACTATATCTTCTTTGGTGCTGTTGCTTATTCCCCCTCATCTTTGTTTTGTCATAGAGCAAAGGGATGATGAATATTGATGTTTGGAGTGGTTTACCTCAGTTTAATAGTGAATGTTTCTTCTTGTATCAATAAAATAAAAGGGAGGTTATGAATCTAACTTGGCCCTTGTGATATGCTGCTAACTGTTTAGGATGTGATCTCATACTTATTTAACCCGTTGCTTTGTCTACACTTGATATTTCAAAAGAGAAGAAGATATGGTGTTCCTTATACTGAAGAATCCCCAGTTTCTGCTTGTGGCAGTGATTGGAGACTACTTGAAACATTTACATATATTTCTTCACTTAATATTCTAGATCTAATAGCTTCCATTTCCTATTCAGATAATGTTAATATATTGTTCTATTAATTTCTATCAAGAGATACGAGAGGAGAACTTTCAGTCAAGTTGCTATGACAATTAGTATCCTAGGTCTGTCCTCATTCTGTGGGAATTAATGTATATCTAATATGAGATACAACCCTGGATGATAACAAATTAGACGATTTCATTACGATAAATAGTAAATCGATTAAAAAAAGAATATAAAGTAATAATACAAATAACTTCAAGCTCTAGTTTTGGGTGTTGAGCGTAGTAGCTTATGGTATCAACACTCGCAAAACCATACCGACTAAGAAAGTTGACAGTGAGAAGGAATGACTTATACAGAACACGTGCATTAGGATATAGGCTAGACCTCCACTAGCCTCTCGGAGATAGCATCAGTTGCGTACAAAGAAAATCACAAGCTTTAGATGCTCCAATTGGTAAAATGAAGCTTGGACTTGGATTTGGATCCATCACTAAAAATTGGTCAAGTGGTGCATTTTTTGTTGTTGAGTGTTTGCAGTGAGGATACTGAATTGGAAAAGAAGAGCAAACCCCTTTCTGTTGTTTGCATCTTTACATTGGTGTTTACTTTTTAGTAATCTATGCAGTATAGCAGTCCTAAGAATCTCTTTCTACTATCTGGCGTGTTTGAGGCTTTCAGCCTGTGAGGCTCCTGAGAAGAATGAGAGATTTTTTTTCTTTGTTTGATAGCTCAGTTGAGTGATTGACGGATTGTATTAGACTCATGGAGGATCACATGAACTTCTTTTTGTTGAGATGTATGCTATTGTAATTATTGGAGGCCTTGACATGAACCCACTGATTTAAACACATCTTTGTGAAACATCAGTATCTGAAAGATAAATGCAGGTCATGATCAACCACTGGGCAAACTATATATATGATGAGCTAATTGTGGCCACTTCTTATTTTGAGCATCGTCTAGATGCTAGTGGATTTAGATGTACAAATTACAAAAGATGGATGTATAATTCAGGTGGTCTAAGAAACAATTTTCTTCAGTTGCTTCTTGTATGCTTTAGGCACTATTGCATGTTGTTATGTATCTTATGTTCTAGGTATTTTCATTTAATCTTCCTGTTCTTTATCAAATGCTCTTGTCAGGTTTATTTGATATTTAGTAGTCTAGTTGCATAGTAGATGTTATTGTATAAACACCAGGACTAACCATAGTACGAATTAAAATTTTACCCTGGAAAATTGCATTATCATCATCATCTTATCTACCCAGAAAAGAGAAAACCCGAAAATGTCACCTTCAAAACTTCATGATTGTCAGCTATTCTCTATTGATCCTTCAGTGAATGTTTCCATGGTAGTGTGTTGCAGGCATAGGTTAAAGCTGCACTGTAACTCTTTGGTGAGCTAATCTTTTGTTTTAGCAACTACAACATCTCTGACCTAAACCTTAAGTGCTGACTTGAGTGGCTCTCACAACTCAATCCTTGGTTACAGCATAGTAAGATAGTAACCATGCAAGCTTTATCTTTTCTTACATTGTGTTAGCCGTCATATGTACAATATACTAATTGCTTTTCAAAGTGAATGCATGTTAGGCAGCTGCAAATCTAAACTGGTATTCAATTTATTCATTAGCATGATTACTGTTAGCTTCTTAGTCAAATCTGAACCTCTGTTTGTGCTTTTCCTTATTCTAAATAAATAGCCAGCTGTTCTTCCGTGTTCTTTTTTGCAATCTGAAATCAAGCATCTGCTCATGGGACACACTGCAATTACAACAACTTCAAATCATATACATATCATCTGGTATGGTGTCGTTCCTTTATGCCGTGATCTGTTCTTTTCATTATCTGGATAAAAATGCAAAAATGTATTGCTTGCTTCTTTTCTGTACATTCTGTAGGCATTCTTCCCTCTGCTTTTGTTCATCTGTCTAGAATGCATCTTCTTGGTGTTATCTTAACGTAGTAAGCCGGCAGAGGCCTGTAATGATTTGTATTCTTTTTACCTGCTTAGGTAGGAAAAATTGACAATAACCTTGTTCACTTTCAAAGTCCTGTGGTACTGACCCCACCTGAAGGTTACTTATGGAAATGCCACCACAGTTTCTTGATGCATGAATTTACTTGGCTTTGAGAAGCAGGGTGAGATTTTAATTTACTTCACACCCTAATTTGGCTTTAATAAGCAGGTGATTCTACAGATCAAGAGACTTGGATTTCTTGCAAAATTCATATGAACAAATCACCACCATAAATCGAAAATCTTACGGTAGTGGTGGGTTTGTAGGAGGAACTGTTGGAAATTAGTTAAAAAAGATAGATGTTCTGATGACATTAAACATTATATTATATAGGGTTGCGATATAAGAATTTTTTTAACCCATTTTTCTGAATTTAGATCTAATAAAATGTAGTTGAAATTTTTATAATTTGGAGGAAACCTGTTTTACCGTTGGGATTCATTGAACCCACACAACTTTCTCAAAAGGAGGTTTACTCTTTAAGTAACAGGAGAGAGAAGCAAGAGTTCTAGGCTTCTAGCATATGCTTGGAGAGGGCGTCATTAGCTAGCTTCCTTGTAGAATTGGTCACCAAACCTTACAATTTGGGTGAGTGGATTCTACATTCATTCTAAATACTGCGTGGACGTAAGAAACATAGCCATCCCTATGGAACACGGTCAATTAATCACCGAGAAAGCGATTCAATTTCAGATGGATGAACAAGTCTGCATCTTATAGCCACAGGCGCGTAACTGTGTGTGTTACAATCGTGCCCTAGTCACTGAATAAGGGTGGGGTGGGGGAGGATTAAGAACACTACAAATCAACTTATAATTACAGACAGATGGTTATTTTAGTTGTTGTGAGATTTAGAGCACATTTTTTTTTTTATCGTTTGGGAATAACTGGATTACAAATCAGACTTCTTATTTTAATATATGGGGTCCACATAATGGTGAATCTGTTCTTCTTGTCTCTTCCAATCAGATACTCTCGGATGTAGAAGAATTTCTAACCAACTCATTTCAGGACAATTTTGACATGTGTTTCACGTGGCATTTTGTTGTCCAAATGAGTCCGAGGCTCCCAGCTCACGTGAGAGTATAATAAATATTACAACCCAAAATTTAAATGCAGTGAGCATGTCAAAATAAATAAATTAACTTTAACTCTATAGTTCACCTACTCCCACAGCCACAATCTCCATGGTGGAGAACGGTTGGTTGGTTCATGATAACTTGGCATTCTTTCTTTTACTAAATGGGCGCACGTATTAGAGGGGTATTTATCATAACTGTCTTGTGATCTTTGACAATAAGGGGCGTTCATTTTTTGCTTGTTTACCATGCGTAGCAAGGCTAGGTTAGTTGAAAAATGGTTATCAATTTAAAGCTGCAAGAAGGGTAGAGAAAATGCTTCTAGCCAATGTCCGAATATTGAAGTAACCCATGACATACTCCAATGTCCAAATATTAGACTCACACTTATTTTTATACCCCATTTTACACCCACTTCACGTGTAATAAAAGTGGGTGTCCTAAATGAAAGAACCATTTCAATTAATTTATTGAGGGAGGTTATTGCACCCCCTCTTAGAACGCCCCCTTATAACGCCCCCTCCTGTGGGGTCCATATGCGATGCATTCATGGGTTGATTTTTTTGTGGGATGTTCATCTTAATATGCTTATCATCATATTAAAAAATCAGTTCGTTCTAAAACTTCTAAACCCTTCAAATTAACCTTTGAAAATTAGTAAGTATTTTGTAACAATTTGAGGGGTCAAATAGTTATCAATTTTTAAGAAGTAATTTGAGGGGGTTAAAAGTTTTAAAACGAACTGATTTTTTAATATGATGATATACATATTGAGAAGAACATCCCAGAAAAAAATCAGCCCCTAGATGCATTGCATATGGGCCCCACAGGAGGGGGCGTTATAAGGGGGCGTTCTAAGAGGGGGTGCAATAACCTCCCTCTAATTTATTATCTATTAGATAATTGAAATCAAGGGTTAGAATATTTTTTTTTTGTCAAAACATGGCATCTATAAAAGTGATTTCTGGGTGTCTTCAAATCAAATGCCCCTTGAACATTTTTTTTAAGATTGAAAGTCCAATCCAAGAATTCATTACTCTACAATCTACACCTCTACAATCTAGATCAATCAACGGTAGATCTAGATTTTTGATACTAGTACAATCAGTTGCAACATTTCATTTTGCACGAGGGGCTGGTACACCACTTTGATTACTTACCCAACCTCTCCCATTAAAAATTCCAACAAATGTGGACCCAAACCCAACCTTAATAAGATTTTTTTACACAAAAACCCAGCTCATCATTCAATCCTAACCGTCCAACTCACTAAAAACCCCACTAATCTCTTCTTTTAATGTCAAACAAATCATAAAAATCTGAATTAGACTTTCGGATCCGACGATTTCGACCAACGACATCGCTTGCTTTTCAAAGAAATAGAGTGAGTAGAGAGAAAAATTGCAGAGAGAGAACGACTATAAAATTTCATCTTCTTTTTTCTGCTCCTCTCCCACCTCCACTTTCCTTCTCTCTCTTCTTTCTCTCTCTAAAATCTCTGTCTACTTTTCGATTGCTTTCTCTCTCTACCTCTGCAACTAGTCAGAGAGAGACGACGGGATCAGCAAATCAACCAATCCAGAACCTAAAATGTCTCTCAACCAAATCGCATCTTCATCTAGATCCAAGCTTCTCAGACCTCTCACCTCCATCTCCTCCTCTTCTTCTTCATCTCTTCGCCGTTCATTTTCATCATCCAGCGATGACAAAACCATCACCGTCGAAACCTCAATCCCTTTCACCGCTCACAACTGCGATCCACCATCTCGCACCGTCGAAACAACCCCTAAAGAACTTATGTCTTTCTTCAAAGACATGGCTTTGATGCGTCGTATGGAGATCGCTGCTGATTCTCTCTACAAATCAAAACTCATTCGTGGGTTTTGCCATCTTTACGACGGTCAAGAAGCCGTCGCTGTTGGTATGGAAGCTGCAATCACGAAAAAAGATTGCATCATCACTGCTTATCGTGATCACTGTATTTATCTAGGTCGTGGTGGGACTCTTGTTGAAGCTTTTGCTGAATTGATGGGTCGTAAAGCTGGTTGTTCTAAGGGAAAAGGAGGATCGATGCATTTTTATAAGAAGGATAGTGGATTTTATGGTGGTCATGGAATTGTTGGTGCTCAAGTTCCGTTGGGAATTGGATTGTCTTTTGCTCAAAAGTATTCAAAAGATGGGACTGTAACTTTTGCAATGTATGGTGATGGTGCGGCAAATCAAGGGCAGTTGTTTGAAGCTCTTAATATGGCTGCACTTTGGGATCTACCTGCGATTTTGGTTTGCGAGAATAATCACTGTAAGTATAGAAATTGACTTTTGAGTGATTTTGATCTATTTTGGTGTATATTTGTTTTTGCTGTTTTGTTTTATTTTGCTTGCTCAGAACAATCATTGTAGCTAAAGACATTAAGAAAGAAATTGGCTTTTGAATCGTTTCGATTTATTTAGACGTCTTTTTGGTTTCTATTGTTTTTGTTTTATTTTGGTTTGTGGGAACAATTACTGTTCTACTTTTGTTTGATTTTGAGTTTTTGGTTTAATAGATGGAATGGGGACGGCAGAGTGGAGAGCTGCCAAGAGTCCAGCTTATTACAAGCGTGGAGATTATGTTCCTGGTTTGAAGGTGAGGTGCAATTTGATGTACTTTTAATTTTTTTTGTTTGGATCTTATGGGTTAGTTGTTGGATCTGATTGGGTATGTGGAATATTTTTTTTGTTTGTAATTTAGCTCTTAGTTGTTGAAGATTTGTTAAGATAGTACTTGCATAATTACTGAAATGAGAGTTAATTCTCTGGTTAATCTTTTCTATTGAACTTGTAGCATTCTCTTCGGAATGATGGACCAGATTTTGATATGTTGTGACTTCTATGGATGAAGTAAGCTAAACTTTTTTTTGTTGTGGTATGGGCACAATAAGTTGCCTGTGGTGACTTGGGTGGATATTTAAGTAGATCAAAGTGCAGGGAATTTCAAATCTAAAATTTTGGTAGAAATTGACTAAGTCTTGATGATTATATGATTGAATTGTGATATGTACCTGAGTGTCATTGTTTTTGTTTCAGTTGGGGAATACGTTAAGGCTTTTCTTTTGCTTCTCCACCCATTCTGCAATTTATGGCCTTGTGTTTTGCTTTGAGGAGCTGTTTTGGTTTCCTCATTTTAGTGTCAAACACAAATTAAAGGATTTTATGCTGATAGAAGTTCTTAGGATTGCTTTTGATAGATGAAATACTTATACTGAGTCAATATGCTAACTTAGTGACAGTAGACATACTTAGTTAGGACTACCTCAAATTGGGTTTATGGGCACAGTGTTGTGTTATAAGTTTCTTTTTAAATGTGAGATTTTTCTCTCCATTCTGATGTTGGAAACAGCTTCGTTTAAATGGAAAATGATTATTCCCATTATCCTATATGTGGAAGGGTTATTTGGATTTATTGATGCCTAAACGGTATTGGCTTAACTTTATGAGATTCTGTGGGAATAGAGAGCACATGGTGTTTGAGTTGCTTGAGAAGTTCAGCTTTTGCCTTCTGGTGGTATTGCTTTTGCATGTAATGTTAGCTAAATTGGAGGAATGAAAAATGAACTCCTTTCCGAGGCATCAATCCTACCAATTGATTGAGTTTCTAATATATAGGGTCAGATTTTACATTTTGTTGTTTCTAAGAAGATGTCATTACTATTTTGTTTAAAGAATGTACATAGTGCTAATTTTACATCTTTTAGCCATTAATATTAGTTGGTTTGTTCTATGCATGCATGCATCCTTGTGTTTATGTTTATGTATGCATTTACCCACCTAAAGGTATGAAGAGTGAGAAAAGATTCAAGTATTCAAAAACGAATTAAGTATTTTAGTTAGTTAAGTAGTTCTTCGGCACTATTCAGTAGCTTCCACATGAAGATGATAAAAGGAGAAGGACCCTTGTTAATTAGGATCAGGATTTCTGAAGGGTAAGAACAAAACATGTGATTCGGTTTATACAGGTGGAGCACATTAGTATGAGATGTCGTAGTTTCCAACATCCGAGCATGTAGAACAAGAATCTGATGGCTATGCTTGTCTGCAGTGAACTTATGTCCCCCCTGCCAAAATATATATTTTATAGATAGTAAGGATGCATTACAAGATTTAATTAGTTTTTGTTTTGCCAAGTATGTATAAACTGTCACTTCTCAAGAACAATAATTTTGATAGTTTATCTGATCAGAAAATATTAAAATAAGTATGGAAGAAAGTGACAGCTTTTTTATCCAAAAAAGAAAAGAATCGAAAAAACGAAGTCAAATTTCCAAATGACAGGACCCTAGCACTAGCAGTTTGTAAAGGTTTCCGTGTGTTTGATTGGTATGTTTTCATAGTGGTCATTTCATGCATAATTTATATGCTGGGGTCAGCCATCTATAAAGGATCTAGCAATTAGTTGTACACTATTTATTTTTCGAAATGTCTCCTAACTTGCTTCATATTTTGTAAACAGGTGGATGGAATGGATGCTTTTGCTGTGAAACAGGCCTGCAAATTTGCAAAGGAACATGTGCTGCAGAAGGGACCCATTGTGAGTATAGTGATCAAGTTTCCCACTATTATATTTTCTTTTTCAAATCAGATTGTGGATCCTCTCATTTTTATAATCATAATACTCGATGTCTCAATCTGACTGTTTTATGAGTGGGTGTCGTTTCCAAAATGGCAATGCCATGGAAAGCCTCAATGAGAAGAACTTGGCTTATTCTGCTGCTATATTGTAATATTATTGGCATTCGCTAATTATTACTTTAGTTACATGTAAACTAGAAATTGTCAAGGAAATAACATATATTGCTAAACCGTGGCCATATAAGTCCAATTATTTGCATAAGTATTTTGTATCAAATCCTACTCACCTACGTTGGTTAAAGCACTGAAACTGAATCCTAGTTAAAATTACCAATCCTGGACCTCACTAATCCATTAGAAACCTGCAAGTCAAGTAAATCTTCTTCACTGTAGAAAGACAAGTTAGCTGGAGAAAAGTGATATTCGTAGAGGTTGTTAGGTTCCTCAAGATCAAAACATAGGGAATAAATCCCCTGTCTGACTATGTCAGATATCATGGAGTTTGTCTTGTTATGGTGTTTTTCACTTGATCAACAATTAGTTGTTTTCACTCGGCTCCTTGCCTGCAATGAACATAAATAATAATCTTATGATTTATTTGCCTTCTTGACTTGCTGATTTTTTTTTTTTTTTCAATGGTTGCGAAACGGATTTTGTTGAAAATGTGCCTTTTTATTAAGTTTCCTGATCTGATGTCTTTGCTGTTGATGTGGTGTACAGATTCTTGAAATGGACACTTACAGGTACCATGGTCACTCCATGTCAGATCCAGGGAGCACATACCGAACACGTGATGAGATCAGCGGTGTGAGACAGGTCTAATTTCTTGATATTTTTGTTGCCAAATTTTAATGGTTGTTAGCATGGTGGTTTCATGGACTCAGATGTTCATTTTTTTTAATTTTTTTTGTTGGCATTTTATTTCAGGAGCGTGATCCTGTTGAAAGAATAAGAAAGTTGGTATTATCTCATGACCTAGCCACTGAGAAAGAGCTAAAGGTATAAATTCCACTAGGTTCCATCATAACATTGGATGCTGTTTGTTGACCTTTTGGGCTTTTTCAATAAAAAAAATTACTGAAAAAAAAGTATTTGGAAGTCAAAAGAGTTTGGCTTCTGGCGTCTGCCCGCTCAAATTTGGGTTGGATATGATTAAAAAAATATGTTGGCCTCGCTAAAATTTTTTCTTTTCTTTTCTTTCTTTCTTTCTTTCTTTCTTTTCTGTTGAAACCTTGAGATGAGGTTCAATCACAGGTGTTGGTTGATATGCAAATTTTAAAAATTAGAACATTATTGTGGAGTATGATATGACTTGGTATGTAATTGCTTATGAGAAAATTCTTTGCATCGAAAGACTAAAACTGCAACGAATTCTTTGTGTAGGATATTGAGAAGGAAATTAGAAAGGAAGTAGATGACGCCATTGCTCAAGCCAAGGTAAGAATCATTGCGTACTGAATAATACAGAGTACATTTGATAGCTCACTTATTTAAACTCCACAGTTAATAATTTCGTTACTTTTTCAAGAGGAGCGCTGCTTAGCTACAATTTTTCTTAATGTTTGTTGCTCTTGTTACATATTATCAGGAGAGCCCAATGCCTGAACCTGCTGAACTCTTCACCAATGTGTACGTTAAGGGTTTTGGAGTCGAGGTAAATTTCATGTTCTTCCCTGTCTGAATTATTCTGTTGGTTGGTTTATACATATTTCTGGTTACATTCCTTCTTTATATCGAAATTTTGGAGAGAAATAACCTTATGCTTCTTCATCTTCAATTCTGGATTTTTAATAACACATCGACACCGACGACAGTGCTAATTATGAAAATAGTTAATAGTCTATAGTCTATATTATTATGAAAAGGAAGCAACCTTCCTACTTTTTAGTGAAGCCAGAAAATTTATTCCCACTCTACCACCCTAGAATATCATATAAAATTGTTTGGAATGAAGTTATAAATAGTAAGAGCCCTTTGGTCTTCTCATTTAATTCACTTCGAAATACAACATGCAACCGCTTAAAATGTTTCTCTTCCAACTGTTCCCAGTTTTTGCCATGAGAAAATTTAACGTGTAAGCGACTAAAATTGGTTTCAGGTGTTATTCAATCAAATATAGTCACAAGGATTAAGGAACCATAGTGTTCGAGTCATGAGCACTGAGCACAAATGCTAAAGATACTAGTCACTCAAATATAACTGACATAAATGCAAGCACATGTGTAGAATGCACGTGCTTCCGGCTAGTGTTTTCCAGATGAGACAAATCTATAACTCGTGATGCTTTTGAGTGCACAGTGTTGTATATAGTTAGTTACCTTTTAATGTTCAGAACCTCTTGTGGGAGTGACTGAGTTCAAAGTTGAAACCCTTTTGCTGCAGGCATATGGAGCAGATCGGAAAGAGGTGAGAGCTGTCCTTCCCTGAAAAACAAAAAACTGCTTGGAAAATACATCCGTATGTTTTTAACAAATAAAAGAAGTCGATTGATTATCTCTTGGCTTTCTCCTGGAAACTCCGATTTTGTTGTATAGATTAGTTAACTTCTTCTGGAGTTAACTTCAGATCTTCTAGATTTATATTATGTAGCTTGGGGAATTCCATTTGCCTTTCCTTGATAACTGCATTTCATTACTGAAAATATTTTTCACTTTGAAATCTGAGGAAAGTTTTTCCAGGGAGTTCTCTTGATCAACTTGTTCCGTTAACACACTGAATTTGGTGTCAAACACGATTGTTACCTGCATTCATCTTTTGATTCTGTTAATGAAAAACATGTTGTGCTTTATCTTTCTTTTCTTTGTTTTCTTTTCAGTCGGGTGAGTAAGATTTTGTGGGAAAGTAGAATAACGTCGTTTTGTTCTGTTCTTTTGTTTTTACTTCTTTTTGGTAAATAACGCCATGAAGAATCACATCAGTCATTGTTTTGTTTCTCTATAAAAATGACCATATAAACAGAAAGGGTCTTAGGCTTTTAGCCTTGAGACTAGATATTTCTACCCAACTTTTTGCATGTTCCACCAAATAATTTAATAGTCTGTTTGGACAAGGGATTTTAGGGAGGGATTTTGAGGAAAAATATAACATGATTTTTCCACCAAATCTCCACCACCAAATCCCCGGTCTCCACAAAATTCCTCCCCCAAATCCCTTGTCCAAACAGACTATAATCTTATACTATGCATATACCCACATGTGTAGCCGTATGATTTAAGGGCAGATTCTTTTTGTAAGGACGTCTCATTGTCATGAAGAACATCTTCATTAAAAGTCACGTCTTCTAAAACTTTTAACCCAATAATTGAAATTTTAAGCTATCTGAAAGAGTTGTAGACTTCTACTTCTAGGACTAAGTATTAGTATTTTGTTTCTGAGGATGATTTACTAATCAAAACTCCCTCTGGATCGTCTCCAGTTGGGCCCTACAGGCTGGTGAGTGAAAGCATAATGTATGATTAAGCTGGGTATAACATGTAAAAAGCTGGATCTTTTGCCTTTTTTCTGTGAAATGGAATCCTGTTCTTTGGCAATTCTGAACGACGAATCTGTATTTAGAGGATTTTGGGACTGTGGATCTCAATATGGTTGGACCATTTTTTCTTGGGTGCAAATTGTTGCACCCACACTTCCCACTGTGCACCCATATTCTAATCGCACCCAATTCAAACTACAATTGCTTTTTTCGCACCTTAACCAAAACTCTCTGATTATAACCATTCTCGCACCCCACTCTCACTCTCAAATCTGAGAATTAGATGGATGTTTAAAGCTGCACTCTATTCATCTTGATCAATAAATTCTCAAAGAAGAAGCAGAAGAAGGAAGAATAGAAAGGGAAGAAGATGCTGACCACGATGCCAACAAAGAGAAGAATAAGCAACTAAAGATCAACCAGTTTCCTAGCAATGGATAAACCCTAAAGCGAGACTAGTGCAGGAACCTCAACTTCATTATTGTGGACCCATGAATAGATCTTCAATATCCAGGGTGCTTAAATTGTTCACACAGGTATTAGGCTGGCAAAGGTACTCACATTAGGCTTCAATCTATATCTGTTATTAATTACATTTAATGACCAGATTGGACCCACAGGTTAATTAGAAAACAGGGGTGTCCTGTGTCCGTCCATAGCGTTTTGGTTGGTTGGTGCGACAATTACCACCCTTTTTTTTTGTTGTTTTTCTTCTTTTAGACCAACAAAACATGAGATTCTCTGTTTTGATCGAATCCAAATTATCTTTACTTAAATCCGGCTAATGCGCTGTACCCCCTGGTTATTTTATGGTTGTGTGCCATGTAATACACGTGCTCATTGTTCTTGTCACTCCCTCCATCCTTAACCTAAATACGCCCTAACTTCGTTGATATCTTTGCTCTTATAATGTGGGATCTATGATCAACAATAAAAATTCAGCTCTGAAGCTTGGATATGAATTAGAGGATAATTTTTGTGAGGAAGATTTTTTCATTATTTAGATCGAAATCATCTTCATGATCATCTACATATAGACCCCGCATGAGGCGCAAGTGGGAGTTAATACCACTAATTTTATTCTTACATTTTACTAACGCCTTTTTAGTAGGGTCATGAGAAAAATTTAGTTAATTTTTATGAGATCATCTCCTAATCACAATCAACCCTATTATCTATCTCATTCGAGGAAGCTCACTTCAACTGCAGCTTCAACAACAAAGCTTTGACTATAGGAAGGTTTTGGTCTCAGACAGACAAAACATTAATAAGGAATCCAACAAAAATAAAAATAAAAGTTTGATATGGTGCAGCTTAAAGACAAAGTCCTTAAGTTGTAGTTGAATTATTATTTTTTAAACTAAATTTGACTCTTTTTAATTAGTTAGTTAATATTAAAAATTGAATCTCAGCAACCGAGCACGTGCATCTGATGCCCCCACTGAACAAAACAGATTCAGAAATCACAATTGTAAAACTTGTTTAATCTGCAACTTTCTTTTTAACGTAATCTGAAAATTCTGACTCCTCAAGTATTGAACATATTTATTAAGAAATCCATTTTTAATACGAAAATGCTTTTGTGACCGATATCTGAATCTGTATATTTTAACAGATTGATGTGGCAATCTCAATCCACCATTTGTTATGATTTGTGTGGTCCCCACAACTAACTGCTTTGCACAATGAGTGGTGGATTGAGAGTGCCACCTCAATCTGTAAAAATATACAGATTCAGATATCGGTCACAATAGCACTTCTGTTTTTAATACTACGTCTCAGATGTAAATTGGGCAACTGACTCGTCGTCCATCCTTCATTCCAGCTCGTAACTCCTCTGGGCATGTCGTTTTATTGGTAAGTAAGTAAGATTACAAAGTTTAAGCTTCGTGCAATGAAAATCAATTTTTATGGGTTCTGATTCTGTTTAAGGCCTTAAGGGGGGACCATCAAGAAATTAATAAGCTATGAAAAGTAAAAGGATAATGCTAAACTTATAGCAATATCCTACAGAATTGCCTACCGAAACTAATTCGTTAGTAGTACAATTTTGCAAATACCTTTGTGATTCGCGTTCATCCCAAAGTGATTCGCATCCATCGTGGATGACACTTTTCGGTAGAAAATTCAATAAGTCCTATTGTAACCCTAGCATTACCGAAAGTAAAAAACTATGGTTGTTCAACACTGGTTTGATCAACCACCAACTTGGAGTCCCTAGCCATTAATTTTGTTCGTTTTAACAGATAGGCTGTAGGTATTTCCCTGTATCTATATTTATACTACCATGTAATGTAAATATTTGAGTAAAGTCTAGTTTGCAAATACTTCTTAAAATACACTGTGAATGGTGACCGGTGGACTGTGGGATGAGAGAGAGAAGATGAAGATTTTAGTGATTTTTTAGTTTTTATGCTTTAAATATCTAATAAAATTAAAAATCTTATTGAAAAGGAGTTGGGATATCCCCTTGTTTATTGAAGGGATGCCCCAAGTGCATTTTGACAAAATGAAGATATCTCCTAGTCTAGGATATCCCCAAGTGTAAGTAAGGATGAGAGATATTATTACTCTAAATTATTTATCAAATAAAAGGCATAGTTAATACTAACTAAAATTTTAGCATTCAATAACTCCTCTATAACATTAAATGAGCAACATACACATTAATAAATAACAACTACAATTTAGAAACAAGCTCAATATAAACACATGCACGAAGCTTGTCTCCCTTTAATAAAAACACTTTTATCTTCCTTCGAAGCTCAGTCCATCGACCAAAACTCTTTCCATCGATGGAATGAGAATTTGATATTTCAACCCTCAATTTTTCAATTGTTTGTTCCACCCTCCAATCATCAAATTTCATGTTTTGTTGGATGGATGCCACTAGACTTTGCTCTAAATAATAATACGATTTATTATATAAAACAAAAGAATTAAAACAAACAATATTCTCCTCTTTTATCGTTCAAAAGCACATGATCACATGGGCAGGCTATCGGGTGTTGGCCGCTGAGCCGTGACTTCCTTCTCTCTACCCCTCTACCTCGCCATCAGCATCAACACACAGCTGGCCGAGAAATTATCCTAGCTGTTCTCTTGCAAGTGGACTTTTTAATAACATTTCTTTCTTCACTTCCAAAAAAAAAAAAAAAAAACCATTTTCCTCCAACAAATAAAAAAACGTTTTTATATCTCTATCTACTCAACAATCAAAGTATCAAACTTTTTCAAAAAATAAATCATTAAAAAAACAGTCTGCAAAACCGGATTCTCTTTGAAACCGGTCTTGCACATACAAAGAGTTACAGCATAAAAGCGGTTTATTCACTTACAGTGAGTGAGAGAGAGGAGAGAGAACTATATTCTTTCCTTCCTTTCAGAGTTTCTCTCTCTTCTTTCTCTCTCTACAACACAGAACTCATCTTCCTCTGTGGGTCTCCATTAATGGAAAACCAACTCCATTAAAAAAAAAAAAAAACCACACCAAAAATAATCTGGGGTTTTCGTTGAAAATGTCTCTTGTTCGATCAACCCTAAACTTTTTCGTAATTCTCTTTCTCGTCTACTTATCACCCTCTGATGCAATTCGTTCTTTCCCCATTAAAGTATCAGAGGAAAATGGATATGAAACCCTAATTGGATCTGATGATACTTTGCCAATATTTGCTGAGGCACCAGAATACCGAAATGGAGCCGAATGTCCGGTTTCAGCTTTTAATGAGGATTCCATTACCTGGTGTGATCCATCTCATGTGCATATTTCAATGACGCTTGATTCAGAGTATCTTAGAGGATCAATGGCTGCTATTCACTCTGTTCTTAAACATGCTTCTTGTCCTGAAAACATTTTCTTTCATTTCATTGCTTCAGAGTCTGACTCAGTTCATCCGAGTTCTCTCTTTAAACTCGTCCGTTCCACATTTCCTTCTCTAAATTTCAAGGTTTATCACTTCAAAGAAGATCATGTAAAGAATCTGATTTCATCTTCAATCCGAATAGCTCTTGAGAATCCATTAAATTACGCTAGAAATTACTTGGCTGATATATTAGAGTCCTGTGTTAATCGAGTGATTTATCTCGATTCAGATATTGTTGTTGTTGATGATATTCAGAAGCTTTGGAATGTTTCTCTCTCTGGGTCAAGAATTATTGGTGCACCAGAGTATTGTCACACGAATTTCACCAATTATTTCACAGATGGGTTCTGGTTTGATCCATCAATGTCTAGGGTTTTTGAAGGAAGGAATCCATGTTATTTTAATACAGGGGTTATGGTAATGGATTTGAAGAGATGGAGAGAAGGGAATTACAAAAGAAGAATTGAAGGGTGGATGGAATTGCAGAAACAGAGGAGGATTTATGAACTTGGTTCATTGCCACCATTTTTACTGGTTTTTGCTGGAGACGTAGAAGCAATTGATCATAAATGGAATCAACATGGGCTTGGTGGGGATAATGTTTTGGGTAGTTGCAGGTCATTACATCCTGGTCCAGTGAGTTTGTTGCATTGGAGTGGGAAAGGGAAGCCATGGTTGAGACTTGATGAAGGTAACCCATGTCCACTTGATCATCTTTGGGCTCCTTATGATCTTTACTTGCCCAAAAACCATTATCAACATCATCAAGAACAATAAATACCCATTTTTGATCATCTTATTTGTAATCAATTATCGATTAATTTTCTGTAATTCTTTTTTTTAAAGCTGATGATTCTTTCATATATACTGTATACAGTTCAAAACAGAGTCGAAAGAAAGGTGATAAGAGAGATTTTCTTTTTCTTTTATTTTGCTAGTTTCTGTGTTATCTGATAAAAGAGATTGAATTATTCTTGCTTCTGTGAAAGTGTTTGATCGAAAATGGTGGATTTATACGAAGATTGAGAGATGGATAGATTAAAGAGAAGGCTTCAGATTTTTCAGAATTTTTTTGCTTTTACAGTTTTACGTATGCAAAAAAAAAAAAAAGACACGTGACTCTATTTCAGATTGGGCAAATTCTAAATTGAAGTCTGATTGGTTGTTGAAGTTGGACCATTGGTGGATTTCATCGTGGTCTACATGAAGTCCATGGTGATAATAATTTCTTGAATCGAATGGTGACAACTTTAATCTGATTCATTTGTAGTGCTTGGGGGTCCATTTTGGTGTCATGGCATGTAGAGCATGTACACATTGCATGTTTTCACAGCCGAATGCTATTTGTGACGTCAGGATTGACTTGTATAGTTGCCTCTTCACCAAGATAGTTAAGTCGACCTAGGTCTAAAACTTAAGCATGCTAATGTTATAATCTCACATTATTTAAGTATGAGATTAGTAATGGGTATACGAGTCTCTGAGAACCCTTTTCTTGCAAACAAGTTTTAGCCGAGCAAGTTCTAGCCAAGGGTTCATATCTGCTAACAATTAATCGCTTACTTTTGCGTGTTTTTAGGGTAAAAATAACCACTGTTATTTGCTAGATCATTTTTAAGCTTTTCACTCCAGTAAATTTGGTTCATCTGGACATTTTTATTCTACCCATTTAAATTCAATCCGGGTTTTGGATCTTAACTTCAATTTTACATTGTGGAGAGTATATGAAATCATATATCAATACATATTAATCTTGCATGTCTTTTTATTTTAAAATCCATAATTAATAATGGATCACCCACCAAGGTTCTTTCGGATCCTTTGCACGTCCTGCTCACTAATTTGAAACGTCTTTCGCAACACCACATCAAGAATCTGTGGCTTCGTTTCGAAACTCACCAGTGCCACCAACTCTGCACCCGGATTTTGACTATTGAGACCCGATAGAACCCACGCTGGTCTAGACGAGTCGAGATTGTAAAGAAAATGCGTCAACCCTCTAGGGAACACGAACGAATCACCGGGTCGTAATTGCTGAGTGAATAGACGATTCGATGAGTCAACAAACCCAACAAGAACGAACCCTTCAAGGAGGAGGACCATCTCTGAAGCTCGAGGATGCCAATGAAGAGGTACCACACCATCTGCAGCTATGTCAACACGTCCCATAGTTAGGCC
Organism: Macleaya cordata; assembly: GCA_002174775.1. Lineage (NCBI taxonomy): Eukaryota > Viridiplantae > Streptophyta > Magnoliopsida > Ranunculales > Papaveraceae > Macleaya > Macleaya cordata. Next base: position 1,606,066 of record MVGT01002224.1, on the reverse strand, counting down.
TTGGGTGTTAACACCAGGCATGTTTTTTATGTTTGTCAGGGTGACGTTGAAACCGAAAGGATTCGCTCTGGTGTCACCGGGCTTGGATAGAACAGATGTCTTGAAATGGGAGGGAACCGCGAGTGCTGGATTAATGCAGGGCGAACCGTTGATGAAGAACTTTTGAGGGGTGGTTGTATCAGCTATGCAGTAGTCTTGAAGAGGGTCAGGGTCTGATTTTGATATACCCAAGAGAGTTAGTAAGATAAAGAAGAAAATGCTGATCATCAGTAAGGAGAAAGTGGTTCTCATTTTGATCTTCTATTTTTTTTGGTGGATATGGAGCAGTAAGGTTTTTGTTCTGGTTAACTTAATTTCAGATCGATTGATCTCGACCTAGTTTCGTTTTTAAGAAACATAAATGTACACATATATAGTAGAGAAATGAATAGTTTTGGGATTAGATTGAGTAGCGTAGGAGTGTTGGAGGAGGTAAAAACAAAGGCTAACAGGTGGCCAGTTAACGAAGGAAACCATCATGAATTATCTTCCAAGTATATGTTTTTGTTATAGCACAACACGTAGTACAGCTTGTGGCTGTCCACCTTGATTGCAGCATTTGGTGAATGCTCATTTTATACGGCACCTAGACACTTATGTGTCTTTACCAAAATGTTCCATCCCATGCAAGCCTCTTCCTCTCTACCCTATATATATGGGGTCCCTTTGTAACAGTGAGGTACGACCGAGTGTAATTAGTTTTATACGATAACCCAAGTTTGTATGAGAGATATATTGTACGATAAGTATGTATGTTGTAGAAGAGTAAATAAGTAATACCCTCTTCTCACTTCTCTCGATATATATCTTACGTGCCCGGAAATCATAACACGTTATCAGCACGACTCTCTACCACTCTCCAGATCGAGACCCCGACATTCTGTGATCAACCCAAAGCTCCTGAGCATCTCACAAAATCAGAAAGGTATAATTGTGTTGTCTTATTTTCAATGTCGAATCTGACGAAGCTTGAGTTTGTTGCTTTAGATATCACTGGAAATAACTACCTTTCTTGGGTCCTGGATATGGAACTCCATCTCGCGTCTAAGCAACTCGGAGATACTATTCGGGAAGGAAATCTACCGACCACAGAGAGTCGTGCTGCTGCTGCCACTATTTTCATTAGGCACCACATCCATGAGGGACTTAAATCTGAATATTTGACGGTGAAAGATCCGTTAGTCCTCTGGAGTTGTTTAAAGGATAGATTTGGCCACTTGTCGATGGTCATACATCCTGGTGCTTT